>CM074505.1:13333106-13525606 GCA_037389245.1 Oryzias sinensis | reverse complement strand
AAATGTCACACTCGGCACAATGCAGTCCCAAATGTACTGTTCTCCTGAAAACCTCCAAACTCAGACTGGTCCATCAGCTTTCCAGACGGAAAAGTGTCTCCACTGCTCTAGAGTCCAGTGGCGGCGTGCTTTCAATCACTGCATCAACGCTTTGCATTGCACTGGGTGATGTGTGGATGGATGCAGCTGCTCAGCCATGGAAACCCACTCCATGAAGCTCTCTGTGTGCTGGACTTAGGCTAATCTGAAGGTCACATGACATTTGGAGCTCTGTAGCAACTGACTGCAGAAAGTCGGCGACCTCTTTGTACTAAACTCTTCAACCCCCACTGATTCCTCTCTGTCACTTGGTGGCCGAGCTGCTGTTGTTCCCAAACTCTTCCATTTTGTTCTGATAGAGCTGAAAGTTGACTGTGGAATATTTAGGAGCGAGGAAACTTCACCTATGGATTTGTTGCACAGGCGGCGTCCTGTGACAGTCCACCACTGGATTTCACTGAGGGCGGCCCGTCATCCACAAATGTTTGTGAAAACCATGTGCATGCATGAGTAATGATTGTATACATCTGTGGCCAGACCAAGTGATGATTGGTGAGCCAATACCTTTGGTAACAAAGTGTACATTGGAATTGTTCTTTTTGTCTTTGATTTAAAATAAAAAATGTTCAAAGTTGAATCGTCTGAAATGCAGAAATCTACATTTAGAAAGTATGTGTCAAAAGAGAAAGGATGAACAAATTTGGCTGAAAAGGACTTGGACAGTTTCCTGAGGTTCATTCCAATGCTAGAATGATCTGAAATGTGAGTCATCTGCTGGTTCCAGAGCACACGTTTGCAGGCGTTTGTTTAAACGAAAAGACAGAAATGACAACGGCCGGTCTGGTGTGAAGGCATTACGCAGTCCCACCACAGCTCTCTCATCCGCTGTGTCCATGGTAACGGGGACCTATGAGACGTGCAGCGGGGGAAAGGGGGGTCAGGCACTGCAGAGACTTCCTGCATTGCATCCTCGCTGACTCTTTGCTCCCTGTGTTTCCCAGCTGAGCAGCAGCATCCATGAGCAGGAGGAGGCTGTGCAGCACCTCATCACCCCCCCCCCCTGCACTCCTCCACCCATTCAGATAACAGACGCTGTCTTCAGATGATAACCTCCCTCCAGAGAGGTGCGACGCTGCGTTAGGGCTGAAACATCCGTGTGGATCTCCTCCTCCATTCCAGTGCGGATGTGCAGCAGTCTGGATCAGGATAACACACCTGAAACACATCAGAGCCTCTGAGGCTGAGGCCGTCCGCTCCGGAAAGAGGTCCTCCTCAGGAACATCCCATGTTTATTAGTATGTCCTTCTGCTGTCTTCCTCCTGACTTTGACTGAGGTGGAACATCTGCTCTGACGAGGTGCAGACAGGCCGAACAGAAAAGGTGCAGCAGCATGTGTTGATGGAGACACGCAGCGCCGTCCTGTCAATTCCTGTCAGCTCTCAACACTTTCGCCTCACCAACACAAACAGTCAGAGACACACACACACACGCACACACAATCATGACAAGCGAAGGCACTGTCAGCTGATCAGGTGATGATGTTCATGTCTAAATGAGGGTCCACCTGACCCGCAGAGAGAGGAGAGTCCGGAAACTTTATACATTTTTACATTATCCATCTGTCCGTCCATCCATCCATCCATCCATCCATCCATCCGTCCGTCCATCCATCCATCCACCCATCCATGGGGGATCAAGAGTCTGGGGACCCCGTGTGTTGCCAGGGCCAGCAGAGGAACAGGGACGGAGAAAAGTGTACTTTTTCAGTAAATGAATGGTGTGATTGCGTGTCTGCATGTGCGTGTCCATGCGTATGTGTGTTTGCGTGCGCAAGCGCAGCCCCCATCACAGCAGGAGAAATTAATAAATGCATTTTGTGACCGGCTGGAATTACAAGACACCAAGCCTAAAATGCCTGGAGCCGGACTCCCCAGATTTGGACCGCTTCAACATTTTGCTTCAAGCTCTTCCTGTAGTGAGTACCGGGTATCGGGTAGCGACAGTGCAGTCTGAACTCCATACGCTAAAAGCGCATTCAAGAATGCCTGCTTAGCGCGTTCTGGTGTGTCTGGAGCGTAACAGTCTCAAAGGCCCCCTCAAGGGGTGTCATGAAAATGGAACATACCATTGTGGGAAGTGTATCAGGAAGTGTTTACACACACAGGTGATGCTTTTGCACGGCGTCCTTGGTGCAGCACTCTAGTCCTGGCTCCAGACTGCGCGTAGAAGCTGCACTCACAGGGTGTGCACGTTATACATTTAGGTCGGATGTCCACACAAACTACACAACGTTGTCTCATTTCTTCAATTCTAACAATGCATGCAAGGACTGTGCTTCATCATTGAACAGCACTATCAGGCCTCTTGCACAGTCAGCAGGTCTCAGGGGGGTTGAGAACAGGAAAAATCTGTACGGCACACAAATGTCTCGCCTATTTCACCTTGACTAACTCTTGCATGGTTTAATAGTGTTCACTACGACTTGTCGCCCACACCATCCCCGCAGAAAAATGTTCACTCTTGCAGGCCATCTGGCGTGCCCCATACAGGATTCCCCAATTTTTAACCAGTAGACGGCGCATATCCACCCGTAAGGCCGGTTGTGACTTTACTGATCGTTCTGCTCCAAAACAACATTTTCTCTTTCTTTCTACCTCTTTGCTAAACTGTCCTTACAGTTGGGCTTGGAGTTGTTTATAAGAAAAATGAGCTATAAAGCAAAATGATTGTTTCTTATTTTCAGGTGGGCCTTTCATAAATGGATGTTTAGTCCTTTATTACATAAGCATTTCAATAAGTATTTTGAGCAAACCTGGCATACAAATCATTTCAAATATCCTAAGGGGGCTGAAGCAGAAAATCTAAGAAAAATCTGGGGACAAACTGAGATTTTGTACTGTACTGTTTACAAATAAAATTATTTGGACAACAGCTTTATTTCCTTAAGTTCTGTTTTTGAGTGAAGAGTTTTTGGATGGGAAGTGTGTATTTCTTTTTTTTGTTTGTTAGTAAGTTGTTGCAGTAAAACAGTTCTTCTTCTTTGACTGAAACAGACCAGAACTGAAAAACAGTCATGGGTGAATTTGATCAGATTTCTGCTTTTTTCGGCGCTGGAAAATGGAGACTTGGCATCCTGACCGGTCTTCTTTAGGGAGCTTTGGTCATGGACTCTGGGAAACGCCAAAGCGGGGCACAGATTCTAAAGGGTGCTGGAGCTCTGGGTTCACTTTGACATGGTGGTATCACATGTTGGAGCGTGTTGTAAAGGCCTTTGGACTGAGGTGTGGGGACTGTGGAAGCCGTTGAAGGACGCTCCAGTCATTGGCGTGTTAGCTAAATCAGCCGGAGGTGAGCTGACCTTTGGTGCGTTTAGCAGAAAAGACGTGTCCACTGTCATACGGTCAGCAACACCACCGTAGGCTGTGATGTTAATCCGTTGTGCTGTCTAAGATGACCCCCCCCTTACTTTGACGTGTTCTCCCTACCATGACAAAGATGGATAAAGGTGGAAAGATTTCATGTAATCCATGGACACCAGTGAAGATCACAAATCATTGAAGAAAAAAGGTTCAGAGCACTGTCTAGTGGGTCTAGATGACCCAACTCCCAATATTAAAGTGCCTAGGATAGCACAAGGGTTGGATAAACGTTTGTTTGATGTTTATTGTTGGTCCTGGATGGTCTGCTCCTGTTTTACACAAATATTCTGCCGTCATGTGTCTCTGTGTGTTTACTGTTGTCTTTCCAGAATCTCCAAACCTCCTTTGGCAGCTCCCTGGATCTTTTTTCCTTTTCCCAGAGCAGAGAAATAAACCTCGGAGAAGATTCTGCTAGAAAATCCCAGTGGATCAGTTCTCTCTGAAAGATTCAGACCTGCCTATTGGGCACTAAAACTATGTTTAATGTTTAAAACCCCTTAAATCTGCCTTCTCACCCTCATCCTGTTGGCTCGGAACTGGAGAAAGAAGCTGCTGCCTTGACACTTCAATACCAAGCAGGAAGCAAAGGGATGTAATATAATATAATAATAGTCCTCGTGCGATCTTTACATTCTGTTTGGCCCAAAATGACCCACCCTTCCAAAGCCCCAAAACAGAGCCGCTTAAGTGCATTTAAATTCTAAAATCCATTCTGTGACAGCCTGTTACTAAGTCATGTTTTTGTTACACAACCCAAAAAGACAATCACTGAACATTCTTACAGTTTCTTATAAGACAAACCTGCTGTCATAACAGTTTTCTTTTACATTGTAAAGGTCTATTACTGCTAGTATGGAAAGAGGAAGTCATTACTTCTGATTTAATTATATCAAAATGGAAAAGAAATTGTCTTTCAGTTTATTCTTCTGTGTTCCATCACACAAGACAACAAATTGTTGCCTCAACCTTGTACAAAATTATCAGCTATTTAGCAAATGTGGGAATCAGCTTTGCAGACACTTTTCCCACATGTGCAGAACATCTGGACGCCTGTTCTTTGGACTGATCAACCTGCAGCCTCAGGATGATCTGGTGTGTGTGTTTGTGTACTTGTCTTAACTTTTTCTGGTGTTCAAATGCTCTTATAATTCACGGGTCAAAATGACCCATTTAACAGTCGTAGTACTCACAGCCCAGATGTAAACATAAACAAAAACAATGTATGACTTATTTTTTAATCATGGAGCCCCTTTAGAAAAATTCATAAAATGTCAATTTGAAAAGGATGACAAAGTATTTTTTTTAAAAGCTAAACATAAATAGTGGGCCACTTTTTACCCGCAAGACAACACAAAGGTTAAAAACGACAGCCTCTTTATTAGGCACATCTGTCCGGCCGCTCGTTGACGCAAATTTCTAATCAGCCAATCACACGGCAGCAATTTAGAGGATTTAGGCATGTAGACGTGGTCCAGACGATCTGCTGCAGTTCAAACTGAGCATCAGAACAGAGAAGAAAGGTGATTGAAGTGAGTCTAAACATGGTTGCTGGTTCCAGACGGGCTGGTCTGAGGATTTCAGAAACTGCTGATCTACTGGGATTTTCACCCACAACCACCTCCAGGGTTTACAGAGAATGGTCTGAAAAAAAGAAAACATCCAGTGAGCAGCAGATCTGTGGGTGGAAATGTCCTGTTGATGCCAGAGGTCAGAGGAGAACGACCAGACTGGTTCCAGCTGATAGAAAGACAACAGGAACTCAAAGAACCACTGGTTCCAACTGAGGTCTGCAGAAGAGCATCTCTGAAAGAACAACACGTCCAACCTGGAGGCAGATGGACTACAGCAGCAGAAGATCACACTGGGTACCACTGCTGTCAGCTAAGAACAGGAAACTGAGGCTACACTTCACACAGACTCACCAAAACTGGACCATAGAAGATGGAAAAACGTTGTCTGGTCTGATGAGTCTCCATTTCTGCTGCCACATTCAGATGGTAGGGTCAGAATTTGGCATCAACAACATGAAAGCAAGGATCCATCCTGCCTTGTATCAACAGTTCAGGCTGGTGGTGGTGGTGTCATGGTGTGGGGATATTTTTTGGCACACTTTAGACCCCTTACTAACACCACAGCCTGCCTGAGTATTGTTGCTGCCCATGTCCATCCCTTTCTAACTTCCACCATGTCATAAAGCTGGAATCATCTCTGGACTCAAACAGCCTCCACAGTCACCAGAACCCAATAGAGAACCTTTGGGATGTGGTGGAACCGGAGATCAGCATCATGGATGTTCAGCAGACAAATCTGCATCAACTGTGTGATGCTGTCATATCAATATGGAGCAAACTCTCTGAGGAATGTTTCCAGAACCTTGTTGAATCTATGACATAAAGGATTAAGGCGGTTCTGAAGGTAAACGGGGGTCCAACTCGGTATTAGAAAGGGGGGCCTGATAAAGTGACCTGTGAGTGTGAGAGGTTGAGAATGCTGAAACTGAAACATGTCAAACTGTTCCCAGAAACATCCTTTCAGTTCCTCCACATAAATATGACGTATAACCGTTGATCTTCATGCTTTGAGTTGAACAAACACAAACAGATGGAGGAGTGTTACGTTTTATTTGGTCTTTTCTTCGTGAGCTTCTTCCTTTTTTTTTTGTTTGATTTTCCACAGGTTAAAACCCATCATAAAAGTCAAGAGAGAGAAAATAAACACACACACACAATGTTCACATACTGTATACAGAAATAATACTCTCAATGAACAGTCAAAACTGTTGATTAGGCCCAGCCCAGTGCGAGATTTCACAGAAACGCAACAATAATGGAATTTCTCGAAGCGGAGCCACAAACTCGCCTTTGGGAGGGGAAGGGGAGCAGCTGCTGGCGGCAAATGACGGCGTCCACGCAGATGGAATAACAGAGACCAAATCACATCCAGCAGGAGCATGAACCCCCGCACAGGGGGGGGGCACGCTTGGCTCCTTTACATTACAAACACCTTTTTTGTTTCTTGGCACATGAAAGTTCAGTTCAGGCGCCGTTGGGAACATCAGGCGGCACTTTGGCAACAGAGCCCTGAACTTCTTTTCATTGTAGAGATGAAACTGCGGCACAGATTCGGTCAAAGCGGGGGGGGGGGGGGGGCGCCTTAAGTGAACGGCGAGGCAACAGGGCGTCTTAAATACTCCAGTGAAAGGCTCTCAAGCAAACCCAACAGTCTAGCGCCCGAACGGAGACCTTCTCCTGATCGGCTGAATCCAGTGTTTAAGAAGACTAAAGCTGTGGGGGGGGGGTCACAGTGCTGTAAAAGTGAGAGCAGGACATCCCAACAGAAGTGACTTGTGGGGATTTGTAGCAACCAATCAGCTGGTGGAGGACAGACAGCCTACGGCCAAACGCTCCCCAGCTTTGATCAAATCGGCTCCGCTGGATCTGACGCTCAGCCGAGATAAAAACCTTTTTGTCTTCTCAGTTTTTCCCCGGCACTTCCAGAGGTGCGGCGATTGCAGGATGGTGGCAGGCGGGGGTTAAACTACCACGCAGATGCAGTAAAAAACAACAACACCACCTTTTTAGTCACTTCTTCTGGTTTTGTGAGGCGCCCTCTTCTGGCAGACAAGAGAACTGCATAGGCTTTGCTGCTAGAGCTCTTTCTGGCTTCAATCTGTCCTCTAGTTCACGTCATTCACATTCTACATGACGTAGGCCTTTACTGAAACAGCTTTAAAACAGTGAAGCCGCATATGGACAGATTAAGAGACGCCTTTTTAATAAAAAAAATAAAGATTTTAAATCCCATGCAGGGGGAGACTCAAGAGTGGTTTACTCAAGCAATTGATTTGCAGCAAACTCATCGGACACTCCAGACAGAGTGGTACAGACTGAACGGCCTCTGCTCCGGGAAGATCAGCAGGTAATTGGAGTGTCAATAGCCAGACGGAACAATAATCCAAGCAAGGAGGGAGGGAGGGGGCTGCAGTGTGCCGTCTCCAGGAGGGAGGGACACAAACTTGGGCCTCAGACTTAACAGCCTCCCAGAAATCCATGTTTATTTTCTAAACACAGCGCCGGTTCTCCGCTGTGGCCCTGGAATCCAATCGCCTCGGCGGCTCCTATTCGTTTAGTTTTCCTTGTGACTGGGTGGACAGAGGAAAACGGGCCGACAGCAGGTGGTGACCTTGGAGGCACGCGCGCCGAAAGAATGGAGAAAAATATTCACCGTTGCAGAGCGAGCAGAGCTGGCCGCGGCGTGCGCCGACCTGGCTTTTGTCCACGGATTCCTGCGCGGTCAGTGGAAGGTCAGATTTGATGGCTGGTTCTGGTCTGTGCAGGTCTTTGGGCTCCATGCGGGGCAGACCAAGCGTCTGGCCTCAACAGCTAACTGGAACCCAGACGTGTCTCTAGCAGGCTCTTAATGGAGCAGAAGCAATCAAAGCTAAACGGGGTGACAGCTGCGGGAATAAAGCTCCGCCCACTACACGGCGCGGGATTGATTCCTCAGTGGCCCGACAAGGGGAAATTTGCCCCCCTTCACTAACTTTTTGATTGACTTTGGTCGCCTCCGCCTCATTTTCCCGGTGGCTGCTTTGACACGGCGGTGGAAAAGAACCAGAACGAAGTCCCACCAAACCCAAAGTTTAGTTAGAGCCGCTTCCATCTAAAAAATCCCTGAACGCAGCAGGTTTGTTCTTCCTGACCACATTTTGGCGTGGAGGGAACAATCCCGCGTGGCCGTTCCTTTGGTGACACCATTCTCACGCCTACATTTCCTCTGAAAAAGCGTCACGTGACCACATGACATGCAGGTCAAAGTTTGGGCGCCGACGGAGCGCCGCTCTAAGAAATCAACCACCTTCATCCAGCTCCGTTTGGATCTTCCCTTTTGAGGCAGAACGCAGCTTTTCTGGGATTTCCTCGATCTAAACCTTCTTTGACTAAATAACACTGGATTTCGACTGTGCGTAGTGAGCGGCTGCACTCGATGAAACTGTGCCGGGTTGGTTTGGACGCTGCCAGACCAGAACTCCCATCAGGACCTCTTCGCCGGAGAAGCGGCCGTCAGTTCAGGGCGGGAAGCTGGCGGCCTTCTCAAACCGGAACGCTCGTCAGAGAAACTCGCCCCGCCTCTGGCAGACTTTCCAGAAAATAAAGTGCCTCAAAGGAGAGACAGTGGACTCCTCACTAACCACAGGAGGACTGGCGGAGTGATCATTTGTGAGGAGCACAGGAGACTTCGGGTTTGGCGAGTATTATTTGAATCTATCATCTTATAAATGAAAGACGGCAAAGTTTTCAACAGCGCGTTTGAGCAAAGTTTGAATTGGATCCCAGACGGGCGGCGAAAGGCAGGATGAAGAGGATGCTTCAGCGTCTGCTGAAGGTTTCAATCAGCTCACTTTCCCCGATGCGCCGGCGGTGTAACCACAGGCTCTTTTTTTCCTGACGACAAGAGCCGGTGGAGTGGAATGACTATCAGCCGGTGGCTCTGGTGTCTCCGTGTTGACATGAGGAGACGGCGCAATAACTCACAGAGCTGCAGGGGGGGGGGACGGCGGCTCTGCAGTCCTGGGGCTGACGGCTTTCGCCCTCTGTGGGTTTGGGTCGGACTCGGAACTGAATTTCTCCACGACTCAGCGACGTCGTGGCTGCTTCTAAACAGAAAACCACACATTTGCACACCAGAGAGTTGGTGCAGAGCCGGTTCTCATCCCTGAACATGAGCCGAGCCGCCCCTGAACCGTGAGAGCCCTTCAGGACTAATTCATTTACACCTGGACGCTTTGTGACTCCGCCTCATCGTCGCCATCGGCCTCCGCTGTTCACCGACGGGATTACTGGGTTCATCGCGGCGCTTTAATTAAGATTCAAGCAAAAATCCACGGCTGACTGGATGAGACGGAGCTCTGGGAAAGGCCAAGACGATCTCTGATCAGCTGCAAAAACAGCATCCATTACCCAGAGTGCTTTGCCAATTCAACTGTTCTACAAAGCTGAGAACCTAAGCAGAGCTGAGGCAGCTCCTTCACGCCCTCATACCTCCAAAACCTGGGACTTTGCTGCATTTCTACGAGCGGAAAAATCTTCCCGGAAGAGAAAGTGGAATATGATCACAGTGGCTTTGTTTGGCGTGTGAGCGGGGAGCAGAGGGCTCCCCGGCCCGTTTCCTGCGCTGCGTCGCCGTCTGTCCGACCCCTGGCATTTCCCCGGGAATGTGACTGGAATGTTATCTGCTGGCGGATGGAATCCCTGGGTCACGGTTTAAGTCCTGAGGTTCACCAGCCGCCTGGAATAACCTCTCTGAGCAACCCTCTCCCACAATGCAACCGAAAAAAGAAAAAAAAAGCCTTTATGACAAGGGGGTCTAGACAATCGTGCACGCTCACACGCGCAGCCAGAAGACGCAGCCGCGCTAAACTGATCTGCAGAACCCAGAGCCGCCTGTGGGGGCGCCGTAACCATCCTAGGAAGCTTGAGGAGACAGATATTCAAAACACTTCACAAAATAAGACACTGGCTTGTCTGTCATCAGTCTGCAGAGGCAGAGGAAGCTGTGCAAGCCGCCTCGTCCACCTCTGCATTGTCACGATGCTTCAAAGGCGTGTGTGTGTGTGGGGGGGGGGGTATTAAAGCAGCTGATGGGAGGCGGCTGATGGAACCGGAGGAGGGGGCTTGTGTGACCCGACGCTGCTCCTTCAAAGAGGAGGAAACGGGCACCAGCTATCAGTTCATGGGCAGCTGTCCCACAATCCCCCTGGCTTTCCAGTGCCAACAAGGCTGGTGCCCCCCCAGGGCAGCCCCCCCAGCGGGCTGCCTCTAAGTGTTTAAACTCAGGCTGCTCCTCACAGTCAATAAAAAGCTTCAGTTCCCAATATCCCTGATGAGCGATCTGGGGGGGGGGGGGGGGGTCAGTTATCAGAACCTGTCATCTGGGAGCTGAGTGGGCGACCTGAAGGGCTTCAGCCCCAGAGTCCTGCGGGGGTGAGCCCTCTCTTTGGTCGTATCCAGAGGCCTGCCGCAGGCCGTCCAGCTGAGGTCGATGAGGGCGGAGTCTGCCGGGTTGATGGGGGCCACGCGGAACGTCGGCAGCGTGGGGGAGCCGTTGGCGGAGCAGGGGGCGGAGCGGGAGGTGGGGAAGGGAGTGGAGAAAGGGTCAAAGGGGGTCGCCACTTCTGAGCCGCTTGCGGGGTCTGCTTTGAGCGCAAAGGGGTCGCAGTCCGGGGACGGGAAGGGGTCACAGCTGGTGAAGGGGTTTGTGGGTGACGGCTGATATCCCATCAGGCTGCTGTCCGAGCGGACGGGACTTTGAGCGCCCGCCGCGTGCCCGCCGCCTGCCGAGATGAAGCTCCAGGGGTCGATGCGAGGCCGGATGGGAGACGGTCGCGGCCGGGGGATGACGCTGACCTCCAAGCGGCGGGTTTTGGGACTCCACAGGGCGGGGCTGGGGTGGAGATAGTAGGGCACCAAAGACTTCTCCTCCGAGTCCTGTGCGTCTTGGCACAAAGGCAAGTCCAGTTCTGCAAAGAGAAGATTAGGAATTAGGAAGTAATTGTTCTTCTGAACGTAAAAAAGGATTTGAGCCTTTGCTGATTTTGTAGGTTTGCCCATTTAAAAAGAAATGGACAGTCTGTCATCTGAATGGTCGGTTTACTTGAAAAAAGTGAGATAGAAAATCACAAATAAAACAAAAAAATCCACTTTAAAGAATTATTATACATTTGTTTGCATTTCATTGAGGTAAATAAGTTTTTGACCCCCATTGAGAGTTCTGGTTCACACAGACCAGCTAGACTCTGCCAATCAACCTTTCAGGTGAACTGAAGACACCTGTTTGAACTGATCACCTGTAGAAAAGACGACCGTCCACAGAATCCGTCCATCAGTCAGACTCCAAACTGTCCAACATGGGAAAGACTAAAGAGACTAAAGAGCTTTCAATGGATTTAAGGGAGAAGATTGTAGACCTGTACAAGACCAGAATGGACTACAAAACCATCAACAGGAAGCTGGACGTTACCGTGACAACTGTTGGTTCAACATGACTTATCAATCCACTTGTAGGTCTGGGGCTCCAAACCATAACTGACCTGGTGGGGGTTCTCATAATCATGAGACATCAGCCTAAACCACCGTGGCAGGAGTTGGTTGATGACCTCCAAGTAGCTGGAACCACAGTCACCAAGAAAACCATTGGTGAACCTCAAAGCCCCCCCGCTTAAGACAGTACAGGTGCGGGCCTGCCTGAGGTTTGCCAATGAACGCCTTCATGATTTAGAGAGTGACTGGGAAAAGGTGCTGAGGACAGATGAGACCAACATGGAGCTCTTTGGCATCAACCTCAACGTGTTTGGAGGAGGACAAATGCTGCCTATATGACCCGAGAACACAATCCCCACTGTTAAAGCATGGAGGTGGAAGCATTATGCTCTGGACTGGGCGGAGCCATGTACTGTCAATTCCTTAAGTTGAAAAGTAGTCATGGATGGGTCTTCCAACAGGATCATGACCCCGAACATTCAGCCAAGACAAGAAGATGCAGATCAAGGTCATCTAGCCAGTCTCTGGACCCCAATCCTATAGAAGACCTATGGAGAGAGCTGAAGCTCAGAGTTGCTAAGCAACAGTCACCAAATCTGAATAATTTAGAAGTGATTTGTAAAGAAGAGTGGACCAGAATTCCTCCTGATATGTGCAGAAACCTGATCAGTAACTACAAGAACCGTCTGACCTCAATACTGGTGTGGCCACAAAAGAGGGGGTCAAATACTTGTGAATGAAATGTAAAAACATTTATATAAGTCGATTATAAGTCGACTTCGTGATCCTCTAACTGTCAAAAAAAAGGTTGAAAACGTCTTTCTTCCACTGTGTGCCTGTGGTACAGAGACTGCTCTCTAAGTGTGCTCAATAAATCTGATCAAAACATGAAGAAGAGAAGCAGGAGGGGGGCACAAAAAGCAAAGAGCGTTACTGCAATTAGCCTAAATGAAGCTAAAGACGGAGCTGACAGAGCTGCAAAAAGTAAGAATGAACACTGACAGGAACATTCAACGCCAACTAAATCCCCCTGAGCAAACGTTTGCTGTTTCCAAACGTGATGCGTCTGCCAAACGGCATTATTTCCATCCACAGCCACTCTCCCAGCTGACGAGAACGAGCAATCACACCAACAAACGGCCAAGACATCCAGAAGAACCCCTGGCATTCACTGCCGGCATCTGTCTGCGCGTCTCAGCGCTCGGCTGAAAGACCTGCTCTTTGTTTGCGGTTCTTCCTGGTGACTGATGTGACGCCTGAACAGAGAACCGCAGGAAGCTGTGGACAAACCAGGGCCGTGCCGAGCAATCACACCAGATAAGAAGAAATGTTTCTGCCATTGACTGTCCTCCCCCCCCCCCTGGCGTTCCAAACAGGAAGTACCCGCCGGCTCCAAGAAGCCAAAGTCATTCTATTGGTCGGAATAAGTATTCTGGCTCTGACTTTTTTTTTTAAGTCTTAGTTAGGCATGCACGATAAATCACAAATTTACTGTTATTGCAATATCAAGTTGGGCAATACGCATGTTTCAAAAGTTGGCGGAAATTGTGATAAACGTTTAGCTTAAATGTGCTAAAAACAATCTGATGGCATCTTGAAGTATTTAACTACTGAAATAAATCCCTTTAACCATTCGACCAATCGGAGGGAGCCTTTCCTTCGTGGACGAGGTCCCTTTGGGGCATCATTTATGTGATGTTGACTCTTATTTAAATTAAAGTGAAGGAGTCAAATGGAAATGATGTTTTTGGCTATTTGTTCATGTATTGCAAGTAGAAACGTGGTTGCCGTAGAGACGATGAAGAAGAACCACCAACCACTGCTAACTGATGGCGTCTGGCTCCAACATGGCAATGTGTGTAAGAAAATGGCGAATAAATTAACTGTTTGAATTCCCACCTTAGTCCCTAACGACTAAAAAACTATATAGGGCAGGACTATCCAGTGCCCTGGATTTGAAAAGCAATCGGATGCTCGCTACTTTTGTTTTTTAACCGTGAATATGACATCACCGATTTCAAAAAGTGAAAATCTAATTGATATGACCGTTTCATGACGACTATTTAGGAATCCACTGTGTTCTGATGATGGAAATCTTGATGGCTTACTAAGAATATACATTCAAACTTGTTCACACGCAATGCATTGTGGTCTATATTCACCAATCTACATGCAGAGTTTTTTGCAGAGACCTCTTGGAAATGTCTAGGGCACTTAATTGTGGAATTGTAGATTCGAACAGCACTAGAAAAAGGCAAACGCACTATTTAGTGCCCTATTATTCAGTGAGTAGTGAAGGGATTCGGACACAGCCTCTGTTTTATGGAGCTGGAAGTACAGCGCTCGCTTATTCTTTGCAGGGTTTTGCATTTCTTTCTCTTTTCCCCTCCACTGCAGAACAACGCCACCAACCCGTAACCACCAGAAGCAAACGCGTCTTTCCCAAGGACACTTGGACACATGGACGGGAAGGGCGAGAACTGAACCCGCATTTCTGCTGGTCAGAGGTCAGATCATGACCGCCTCAGCCGAATAAAGTACCTATAATTGATTTCACGCTTTCTTTCTTTCTTTGAAGTGACGATGGTTTAAATGAGATGATGCCCTTGGAGGAGGACTGGTCCAGCTTTTACCGTCAACATGAGAACGTTCTCTGAAGAATTATCAGCGTGTTGTTCTTTGAGCTCAAGAGGCGTCCAGCTCAGGCGATTTTCACACATTTCCGTTACCGTCCAAGCCGTACTTTCTGCTCTTCGCACGTCTCCAGAACACACAGAACTAGCATTCAGTCTGGGTTGTAGGGTTGGGCGATGTCCCCTAATTTGGCCGTTGACGATGTCTGCTGTCAACCATCGGGATGGACGATGACATCGTCGGGGGGGCTATTTTTTACATTTTTCGTTCTTATATAACTGCTATTTGTTATTTTGCTTTTTTCATTTTATTTCCCAACTAATGGTTAATCCGCGATGATCCAGTATAAACTGAGGGAAGTGACTTTAACAAAAAAATGTAACAAACAAAATAGAAAAGAAGTAGTCCACTCCCGCACTTAGCGGAGTGGACCGGCGGAGTGCGGATTTACAGCTTTGTGTTTGATGGGAAGGGGGGGGGGGGTACATGAGCGGTATGTGTGGACTGCGATCCTTCCCGCAGCTCTAGGGGTACTACTAGCTACCGAACTCAGAACCGGGTCTAAACGTGTGTCTGAGCACAGCTCGGATCGTCAGCACACACAGAGGTTTGAGCTTCAAAGCAGAAATGTCGCTCAGTCCTTAGAAAACATTCAAACAATCACGCGGATTTGTGTTTCCAGTCGTGTCCCGACTAAATAAAGGCTGATGTTATTCACAGCATGCAGCGCCACCCAAAGCTAATGTTGTTAGCCCGTGTTAGCATACTGCTAATCCTGGCTCCGTTCAGAAAAAGCACTGAGCACACGGATTAAAATTCAAATGATGAGCGAACAGGTGTTTCATAATAACCGTAACATTATTAAAAGCACGTTTAGAAGATCATCTCGTATTTTACCGAGCTGACATGTCAATATATATAGCCGCTCAGCGCTGTTATCGTTTTGTATTGAATTGTTACATTCAAATAAAGTTTGGAAAAAAAGCCGCTCGGCGGAAGTTGTATTCCGTTTCCGGTTTTCAAACTGCGCATGTGCGAATACTGCGCATGTGCGAATGATTTATTCCGACCGAAATTGTGACCTTAGTGAACGTTTTTATATTCTGAAAACATTTTTCTGGGCCCATGAACACGGTTGGATTCTAATCCGACCATTGATCTCATCAAGATATTTTGTACATGTAACCGCAGCTTATGGTGTCGACGCGCAACGTGGCGGGGGCGTGGCATCACGATGGTGGTCTCTCCATCGGGATGTCAGTCAGCCATTACGATGGACGATGATATCGTCCATCGGCACAACCCTACTGGGTTGGTTCGCCCCTTCCAGACAGAGGCAGTTTTCCTACAGGGAGGGGGGGCTGAATGCAAACTGCACAGCTGAGGTCTGTCAGATGATTTAACATTTGTAAATCTGCAGTCTGTCTGGCCTCTTCAGGCAGCTTGGAGGGGGGGCTTCCACATGAACAGAAGCTGAAATCAAATGCTTTTCTACGTCGTGCGGACCCTTCCGTCCTGATACTTTTGCTCAGAGGCCTCTGTGCATTTCTCAAACACTTAAGGGTATCTATCGTGCAAAATCAACTTTTTTGAGCATTAGGTGGATTATAGTGTTCATTTCTCACTAAAAACAACCCCAAAGTGACATTCTGATCTATTCACGCATCTATTTCCTATAAAACTCCGCTCTTTGAGCACCAGCCCCCCCCAATCCACGAAAACGGGTGGGCCTTCATCACAAAGTGAGGACCCGCCCCTTCCAGGAAGAGTCTGCGCTGCCCGCTTTATACACTTTTCTCAGTCAGACATGAAGATGTTTCTCTCTCGTTTAAAAGTTCAAACCTTCGGAGAAAACTAAGTCCACTAGAATGAAAACAAAGATCTGATCGCGATTTGTGCAGATTTCTCCAACTGAACGCCTTCTGTGCAGTAGACACGGCACACAGGAGATTGATTGACAAGGTCGGCAGCCAATCACAGTTCATCGCTTTAAAAAACAACTACAGTAGAATTCAAAATTGCATTTATAAAACAGGAAGGCGACCTGCAGCTAAGTCCTGCTAACATGAGCAGATGGTTACCTGGATGATCGTGTAACCACAGGGTTTGAAAAAACGTACTGACCTAGCTGAGACGCATGCAGACCGTGGCTGGACCTCCTCCTCCTGTCAGCTCTGTGCCCCCAGGCGTCACTGCTCAGCTCCCCGTTGCTGGAATCAGAACTGGCGGTCCACTCTCCGGGGCTGGCCCTGTCCTGCTGGATGGAGCTCTGTGGACTGTGCGGCGTCCGCGGCGTCCGGGGACCGGCCCTCTCGCGGGGGTTTGGCGGAGGCGGCGTCAAGGGCAAGGGCTTGAGTTCTTGGTACTGCAGGGCTAAGTCCGGCAGCGGTCTGGGGAGGGGCTCGGAGGTGGAGAAGGTGATAAGGTCGTCCACAACTGGGGGATCGGAAATTAGGGGCATGGGGTGGGAGATGTCAAGTTCTGAGAGTGTGCGGTCCTCCGACGGCGGGTTGGTTCGTGGGGGCACCCTGGGGGGAACATCCAGGCATCGGCCAACTCCTACAGACGCCAGAAGAGAGCCGCAGACGAGCAGAGCCCGATGCGTGTTCTTTACCACGCCACCCGGAGAGACCCTCTCTGACATGGGGGAGCCAGCCGGGGAATAACCCCCTTCCTCACTCCCCGAGTCTCCCTGAGAGGGAGGGAGCCGCAGGCTGTCCTTCACGGAGGAGCCTGCGGAGACACAGCACAACCAGAGAGAAAAGGATGACTCTGCTGATTCATTATTCACTCAACTTCTATTTATAATTCCCCCTGGTGTCACTCGTGTGACAGTTCGACTGGTGAAGGAGGGCGCCGTACCGTTTTGAGTGAAGGAGGGTGTAGGCGTAGTGGACCGGTACTCCTCAAAGTCGTCCATGGTGTCTCCATTGTCATTGCTGTCCGACTCCAGGAGTTTAGCTCTCATCGAGAGGCTGAAATAAAACAGAAACCCCATGAAGAGCAGCCGTGGATTAGGCCCATCAAGATTCCCCGTGAACGCCCACCTGCTCTCCTGCGGGCTCAGCCGGAGCACCTTAGGACTTTTGGGGCTCTTTGGGCTCTGGGGCCTCCAGTGGGTGTTCAGTCTGAGGTCTCCGTTGGCCTGTTTGAGCGAGGGCGCCTCTAAAGGCCAGACGGGGCTGAGGCCAAACGTCCGGCTGCTCTCGCTGGGACTGACTGCAGAGAACAGAGAAACATGGGGAATAAGGCCTGAAATCACATCCAACGCAGAGACGCTCATCCCCCCCCCACCCCATGCTGGTCCTGATGCAGCAGAGGGACGGTGTGGATGCCGACTGCAGCACATCGCCACCAGCACCGGTGTGAAAAGAGGTGTGGAGCAGAACATCTCAGACCCGCCGTGCTCATGTAAAGCGTGTGAAGCGCTTCAGTGATGTCCAAGCAAATGCAGCGCTGACACCTCCCTCCATCCGACACGGCACCAGCGCCACACACTGCACACGATTCAGGCTCTGGTTTCACTTCTGACACAGAAAACCAGCAGATCCATCTCATGTTGTCTCATGTTGAGCTCTGCAGAAAGCAGGCAGGGCTGTGTTTGGTCACGACTGAAGTAGGATTTCCCATCAAGCACTGGGGTGGGTCACCGATCTTTGCCGTGTCACACACCCATAACGTACAATGTTTTTGTTTTCCTGTTTCTCTTTCTTTATTTTTGTATCTTCTGACATGTTTTGGCGCTTAACTCCTGCTACACTTTTTCACCTATTTTAACCATTCAGCTACTAAAATGTTCAGCTCTTCCTGCTGAGTTTTTGTCCTTCAAATCCTTGAACTTCTCAAGATGTTCCAGGATTATATGGATTACATGTCCTGCCTACTGTATCTGGTTAGTGGCGTCATGGCGTGACGCGTGAACTGTGTTACGCAACTTTGCCACCCGGCTCTGGCATTTTTCACAAATATATCTTTTTTGTTATTGCTCTGTTTTCACTTTATTTATGGTCAACTTTGATCATTTCTTACTACATTTATTTATGGATTTTTGCCAATTCTAACCCTTCAAGTTTCATTCTCATTCAGCAATATAACATTGAGCCCTGCATTTTTATTTTATTTTTTCGGGAAATGCTGCACCCACTAGTTCTTGAGTGTTTTTTGCGTCGAAGGTCTCAGCGGACAGGTCTTTATGCGTATTTTACATAGTTTACATGCAACTATTCTGTAAATCGTATGCAATTGTGTGTGATTTTTGCAACTTTGTGGTTTTCCACGCCCGTTCCACATCTGTCAAACGCATGTACCGCCGATGTGCAACTGTTAGCAAATATGGCGCACTTATCACGTTGAAATTACATTGTGTGGTTTATTCATACTTCTCTCTCATCATGTATGACCAATTTCTATCCGTGCAATGTGTGCAACGTAGCACAGGAAATGCTCTGCTGCTGAAGAACGGGGTTCCTGTACCGGTTATCTTGTAAAACTCTGATTTTTTTCGTTTGAAATTCGATTAAAATCCATTTTTTTTCTCCCTCTTTTTACCTTCTTTATAAAAATTACAAATGACAGAATATTTTTAACAAAAACTACTTGTTTTTAAATTATTTTGAAATATGCTCAAACTTAAAGTTCTACTAAATACTAGCTGTAAATATCTGTAGATGTTTTGTGAGCGACCGCTAACTTGAGCCTCTCAGAAACAGCCAGGGGGTTCGTGTGTTTGTGCATGCATGGTTTAAAGGCAAAGCAGGTCCACAGTTTGGGTAAATATCAATATTAGCTGAGACCGTCAGCCCTCCAGCTCATATTATCCCCCTGCTACAGGGAATGAAGAATAAAATATGCTATTGCACCACTATATGTGGTGTAATCCCAGTCATAAATGAATAGCACACGATTTCAGCGTTAGAAGTGCTGACATGTCTGTCAGTGGTAACACAGAGAAACCGGATTTCCATTAATCCTGTTGTCTATATGCTGATGGAAGGAAGAAATGCTGAGTTTTCACAGATCAGGGTGTCAAACATCTGCAGGAGTAAACCTCCACCCAGGTTTGGATGCTTTTTGAAGGATGCTGCAGAAATGTCAAAATATTTTTAATGCTCATTAATGTATAAAACTGGCAATAAAATTCAAATGATTGGATCCCTTTTTTCTTCCGTTTTACAGTGGAGGAATGATTTATGCGCCCTACTTAGCAAGGTTTTAAATTTGAATTCCGACCTAATTATTTCCCAGTTCTTGACTTTTTCCCTTAAAATGTAGAAGGCTGTTATTGTTCCAGTAATGAGTGAGCTAGAGTTATTTAAAAAAAAACAATGATACGCACAAGCGGAGCTGCAATCTTCTGAAGCGTGCGCCTTTTCTCCCTCTTCTTTTCTTTGGATATCTGTTGAACAACGTGTTTAACGCTACGCAAACCTCAGTTTTACCTGAAATCTGCTCGCCCCTTTAGGAAACGGCTTTCTAAAACGCCCTTTAGTTGAGGATTGGAGGCTAAAATGTTGCACGTTTAAAGAATAAAAGGGACTCTGAAAGCTGCTTGGACCAAAGTGTTTGAGGCAGCAAACACAAAAGCTCAGCTGAGAGTGGGATAAGTAGAGACGTTTCTGGTCCCGGTCAGATTCCAGCTTATTTGATTTTCCCGATCCGATACGTTTCTGACACATTTGAAAACGTAACAAATATAATAAACAGATTCAAATTGTCTTAAGTTTGATATGTCTTTGTTTGAATTTATAACTGCTGGTTGTAATGTTCTGTGCGTTATTATTGCTGTGAAAATAAACCATTTAAGTCAAATCAAAGATTCAAATTGTCCCCTATTTTTTATTTATGTACCTGAAAGTTTAACACTTAAATAGAGCATCCTGTGAAGTAGCTCCAACAATAAAGTAAAAATAGGGCAACTATGAAGATTTCTGAAACAAAGTTATGTCTATATTTTTTCAATTATAGTGTTATTTAGAATCATAGGCATTATGTTTTCTAATGAAAGTAATCTGCACTTATTTTAGATGTGCAATGTTGATTTCTAAAATAGAGTTATTTCAATTTTTAAATAATAATTAAGTATTTCATCTTTGTCATGAGATTTATTGATACTTAAGGATTCTTAGCTTTGTTTTGTGCATTGTTCTTGCTTTGATTGCTTGAAATAAACCATTTCAAATCAAATCAAAACTGTGAAAAAGGAAATGTAGTTAGCGATTAATGAGTAGAATTAGGTAATAATTAGTGTAGGCCAAACTATTGATCATATGTGATCATTTATACATTATTACAAAATAAAAGTCATGACTTTCTTCCAGAATTGTCGCTGTAGCACAAAATGATGAGTTTTCATGACTAGCTCCTATCAATGTAAACATGTATTCATTTTGGTTGTTTGAGACATTATGCATAAATGAATGTATGTTTTTTTTATCACAGCAGCTGTCTCACTGTCGTCTCTCTGTTAAATGTTTGTAATGATATTAAAAATGTTTTTATTCCCTCTGTAGGTATTAGGGATGTCCCGATTGGCTCACGTGATCAGAAATCGGGCCCAATGCCGTTGATGGCTCAATGGAAGATGCTGTCTCCCAATCGGGGTTGGGACATTTAATTTACTCTTATAATGGCAAGCATTTTACAGATCCATCTTCTTATTCCAGATAAATCCTCTACGAGACGTCTGTAGATCATGAACGGATCAGCAAGTGTCTCTATTGGGTCGTGTTAACGCAAACAAAGACATGTTAGGAGAAAAAAGATGAGTTTTTTGATTCTTTGTGAGGAGAACGGCTCTCTGGTGCTGCGACAGACGGAGACCCGGTGAGACGCTGCGGTATCTACACCCCTTAAGGCCAGAAGGAACTACTGTGCTGATAAAAGCCAAAGTGTGATGTTCATGCATGCTGATGCCAGGTCTGAAGAGGTTAAAACAAACAATCCCATATTTAAAAACTAAAAAAGTCTTCCATTGATTTGAGCTTGTCATGAAAACTCATCATCATATTTATTCTAGAACAACACATTTTTACACCAAAATCGTTGTTAATTTTTAAGATTTTTGATGGAGATATGAATCACATCTGATCAAAAATATTCAATAGTTCAGAAGATACTAAGCTTCAGTCACCAAACTTTCTCACATGACTAATTATTATCACCAGTTTTTACTAGGTGATAGTTAACTACTAGCTGATATAGTTGAACTATTTTTACTTAGTTGTTGCGGCTGCTTCACCGTAGGGCTCTGTTGAAGATTTTAAATGTTAAAAGCAGGTTAAGAAAGAAAAATAGGTCAAACCTGGGTCTGTTTATTAAATTGATTAAATGTGTTACAAAAGTATCAGGACTCGGTATCCGCCCATAATCAAATTCAAATGACTCGGAATCGGATCGGGACTCCAGGTAGCATCGAGACAAGCCAGGTTCGGAGGTATGGCGCCCGTAACTCTGTTTTTTTAACGTGCCTCCTGCTGTGGTTTCCAGTACTAAAATGTTGCGTCTGTTCGAAGTGTGCAGACTTCTATTCATCTGTAATAACATGTGTGAATTATGTGGCGCTGATCATAACATTGAGTATAAAATACCTTTCCAAACCCTGATCGCGATACAACATCTGTTTGGGCCTGATTTTTGATCACATGACCAGATGAGTGTGATAACATCGTTGGGTGACTGCGGTCCACTTGAGGGCACTTGCATCGTCCCAGACAAAAAAAAACGCAGCTCTTTGGTGGGTTTGGGTTTTTGTCCTCTTGGGTTTGACAGCAGGAAGAACGAACGGGAGCAGGTCTAAATAAAGAGGAACCGACTGAATCTAATCCTGCCCGCGCAGACAGGAAGTTAATAAATAAATAATCGGGAGAAACATCTATATGCTGCCAAACACATATGACACAGCAGGCCTGCTGGGATTCAAAATGTGCTAACTATTACAACCTCTGGCTCCATTAATTCCATAAAAATAGCATTTTCTTGTTATCTAATTTCGCAGAATGTGGTACAATGGAACTGAGCTCAGCAAACTCCTGCTAATCAAGTTGGCAGTTCCCAAGACAAATATGTTTGGTAAGCCCCAGAGATAAATCACTGCATGCGACTATGAGGGCAAGCATAAATATCCACTAAACACATTTTAATGACAGGCGCACTCGTGGCTTAGTGACTGCCATTAAGGAGAGTCATTAGGAAGTGAGGAAGACTAGCCTGCTACCTCACAAAGCCAGCTGGCATTTACTTCAACAAACTGCACCCTTGTTTTTTTTTTCTGCTCCATTTTGTCAAATCCCTTTTACTGCCTGCGTCTACACGACAAATTTCTTTTGTCCCTTTGTTAGGAGGCACTGTGGAGAATCCCCGCTGCACAGAAGGACCTGGGGACATTTCTGTGAGAGCCTGGCAAAAAGCAGAGGAGATATTGTAAATCTGTGTGACCGCTGCAACCCTCCTGAACCCCATCTCACACAGCAATGAATTCCACCCTGCTTATTTTTAATTCAGTCAACCGCACCGCTGCTGCAGGCTTACGAAACCGTTCGTGCCCGAGTCCCGCGGTCAAATGTCTCCCCCTGCTGCTGCAGTCAGGGTACTGCACACAGAGGCAGCAAAGGGGGTCTGAAATGGAAAAAAAAAGGGCTGAGAGGAAGTCAGATAATATTTGGACTGGAACGGACTATTGAAAGGGAAAAGGGTGTGTGAGAGAGGGACAGAGCAGGGAGGGAAGAGACGGGGAGCGTGGGGCCCAGCAGGAAACGATGGGAGACAAAAGACGAGTGGGGGGTTGAGAGAACAGATCAAGAATCGGTCATCCAAGCTCTGCTGCCACAGCTTTCTACACGCATCTCCACCTTCGAAATGAAGCGCTAAGTCCTGTAAAGTCAGTCCGCATGATGAGATCCGGACTCACGTTGGATTGCGCGAAAACGTGGGCCGAAGGAAGGCGAGGAGCCCGAACCCAAATCCGGAGAGTTCCTCCTCTTTTCCAGGCCTGGGGAGGCCTGCACTGTGATTTTATGGATGAAATCTGCAACAAAGATGGAAAGGAAAAGAACAGTCATTCTACTGTCACATTTATTCTTCTTCAATGCAGAGCAGTGGTCCACAACCGTATTCAGGCCGTGGGCCGGTTTCATGTCAGACAATATTTTCATGGACTGGCCAGTTCCAGGCGTCAGATTTTGTCTTCTAGCTTTTGAGGTTAAAGTTTTCCTTCATTCTCTGTCAAATATCTTTAAACTTTATTTGTACTATAGATTTTGTGTAGGAGCTATTAGAACGTGACCCATAAAAAGTGGAAGCTAAAAAACAACTTTATTAGCAGCATCTATTATGGTTTATGGGAACAAATGTCCCAATAAATCCATAGTGTCAGTAAAGATTTCTTTTATTTTGAACTCAAAGGATCTTCTTCTGTTTCCTTTTCCACTAAAAGAAACTTCGCTGAAACGTTTGTTTGTTAACTTTGCCAACTTCTTTAAGAGCGTAGCGGTTGGATTTTTGACTTGTGGCCGAGCGACTTGACGTGCGTCAAGAACGAGTCGGACGTGGTGGAGAGAAGCCGGTAGTTTTTCAAAACAAGGCGTCCTTCAGAATCAGATTTTCAAATAAAGAGTTTCTGAGGCTTCCAGCGCAGGTTCTGCTTTTAGTTCTGACTTCCAGTAGCAAGTTACAGAACCAAAAAATGTGTGTCGCTAAACAATTTCAATATACGTTCAAGTTTGCACGGTACTCTGAAAAAAACCTGCAGCTACTTGATCCTCCTTAAGCAACGGTCTAACTTGAAAACCTCACAAACGTTTGCTTCAGGTCAATACTGTGCTATGTTCCAAAACGCACGCCTGGGTCCCGACAGGGCGGATCGGTGGGGGCCTTTGTGGTCCCACGGTGAGCATCCTTGAGATAGAGAAAGTCACTTGTGTCACAAGAAAAAGGGGCTGGAATTTTTTTAAGCATTGAGTGACTTGCTGGTGAAGTTAACTGTCCAAAACGGTTTGGGTAAAGTCGGCGGAAAACCCGCAAGCTAACAGTGAGTCTTTTTGAAAAGCGTCAGTTTGTGCTCAGATGAGAAAGCAACACAAAGAGACACAGATGGGATTAAACACCCAAACACAAGTTTTAAATAATAGACAGCCACTCTAATGTAAACCATAACTCAAAGTAGAAGAGACTTGACACATCCCACTGGGAGAAACTCAGTACTTACCTCTACGTACTGAGGGGTTCAAACCCTCATTTACGCTGACCTTAGATTGAGGTCCTCTGTCGTATTTTATGCAATAATTCAAACTTCATGGGGTAAACTGATGTTTAAACGGCAGAAGGGATAATTACTAGACAGGACTGTCTAGTAATAGATAACTCATAAAGTTTAGACGTCGGGTTTAACTGAACTGGACTGAGCGAGGGGGCGTCACCCATAGAAAACGCCTCGCTTCCAGTTCCGACCAAATGAAGTCAATTCAGTCGCCGAACCAGAAATCCTAAGTAAGCCGTGATTAGCCCGAGTCAGTCGGAGGCTACATTTCTATGGCAACCGCTCTCTCCGATCAGGAGTGAGCGTGTTCGAAGTCCATACCCGATCCACTGAAAGCGGGCTCAGGGGACTCTGTCAATCAAATGGTTTGAACCTAGCTTGATTAAGGCATCTGATTGGTAGGTTTATAATTTAAGTAACTAATGCTAAAGCAAGATTATCACTACAAAAAATCAGATTATCAAGAACACGATGAAAAGATGTATCAGAGCAAGAACGGCTAGTCTGATTAACAGAAAGCCTGTTTATTTCTTACTAGAAGTCTATGAGATTTCGGCTCTTTTGGACCAGCTTGTACTTCCTGGGGGGAGGGGGCCCAGGGGGGAGGGGCCCCTCAGTCCAATTCCGACATACAGTCAATGGGTTTATTCTGAGCTTATAGTGTTTTTTAGCAACTAAGCCCAGAAAAAATTGGCTTCCTAACATGAAATATTCTTACTGCACTGACAGTGTTTCACTGGATACAAATATTTTTGTTGCAAAAGAATAACAAAGAATGTAAGCTGAGGCTGTGTCTGAATTCACTAACTAGTCCTTCCCTAACCCCCCAAAACACGATCCAGTGCCTTGGATTTTAATGCAATTCGGTTACATGCTCACTACTTGTCACTGGATTTTGAAATGATAGATTTGGACTATTGACTGTATAGGCACTGGACTGAGTGACCCCCCCCCCCCCGGTGCTCCAAATAGGAAGTAACTGCTGGGTCCAAAAGGCCCAAGACTTCTGTAGAGAAATAAACAGCTATAACTCGGTTATTATATTGGTCAGAATAACCATCATCTCTGATACATTTTTCTTAACACCTTTTTACCTATCCTAATTTTTTTCCCAATTATCTTGGGTTATTAAAGTTATAAACTGATCAATCAGATGCCTCAGTGAAAAAATGTGGTGCCCCCCCGCCTTGAACCTTTGATTGACAGATTCAGCCACTTTCTTTGGAAGGAGTCTGAAGTTCGAACAAGCAAATTTCTGGTTGGCGACAACAGTTGCCATCGTTGAATGAGACCGACTCGGACCAATCCCTGTCGTCTGGTCCTAAAGGGCGGCGCCCGTATTGCAGGAAAAATGGCGACTGAATTGGCTTCATTCTGCTGGAGCCGGAGGTAAGGCATCGCACGCTCAGTCCAGTTCCTATTTACAGTCACCCTGACGAAATGGTGAAGACCCTACATAGTGGATTAACCAGGGAGCTAGCTTGTTACTCTGATACTAATGTGCTAAGCTAACAGGCTAGCACAAAGGAGATCATATTTCTAATATTTCCTTCAAGGCTTTTGAAGTTAATTAAACAGACTTGGTTTTTGTTTGTTCAATTTAGAAAGCAGCAATTAACAGCAGCCAAAAAATTGAAAAATAAAAAACAATGACCCGATTAAAAAGAGAACAGACGGTTAAATGAAGGCTCACTGTGGCTAATCTGTTAGCTTTGCATTTGTGCTCATGCTAACTTTCACTTTGCAAACAGAATTAGGTTGAAACTGATGTCGCGTGGACGTGCTTTCTTTTATTTCTGGTGGAGGAAACACTGAAGTTACTAAAAAAAAAGTGCAACAGCAGCGCAGTGAAAAAGAAAGAGACAACGACAAAGAGAGAAGAAAAAAAAAGAGGAAAAAGAAAAAAGGATGCAGGCAGATAGAGGTGGAGGGAGAGTCAAAACACTGGCTGGGGAACAGGAGGAGTAAAGAAAGCGGCGAGCGCCAGAGGCCGGCGTACCCACAGACAGGAAGAGTCCAGGCGTGGTTGGCTCGCTCTCCCCCCTCATCAACCCCCCACCGCTGCCACCACATCACCGCCCTGCTACTGCTGGGAAAGCCCTGACCACGCATGCACGCACGCACGCCTGCTTGGCCCGAAATAAACGGCAAAGCCCACAGGAGCTGGCTGCATGACGGCTATAAAGCCCTGGTTAAAGGATCACGTCTGCCCATAAACCAACAACAAGACTAACTTTGTTGTTCTTCACGTTTTGCGACAAATGTTTCCATTTCAGCCGATTCTCGCCGGCCAATGCTTGTTTGGAAGCAGACACGCACCTTGAGGCATGCTGATCTTCTCGCCGTTCTTGCTCTTCAGCTTGTGCTTCTTGAAGGTGCCCTTCCTCTTCTTGACGTTGGGCTTCTCCTGATTCTGGTTCATGTGGAGGATGAGGAGGCTGAGCTCGCGCTCGAACACGTCCTGCTCCCACTGCGCCAGCTCCTGCTCGCGCTGCCGCAGGAACTCTTCGTGGGACTTCTGCTCCAGAGCGGCTCGCTTCAGCTCTTCCTCGCGGCACCGCAGCTCCTGATGGAGAAGAGGAGTGGACCGGGACAGGACCGGTCAGTAGGTCTATTTTCTGCCAGGGTGGTGATTAGTCTTTTTTTTTTTTTAAACGCATCTGAAGAAATTCTTTCCAACTCTGAACCATAAACTTTGTTTTAATGTATTTCAAATGACTTTAATCACATTTATTTCACATAAAAAGCAGGGTAAAGAATTCTAACTTGGTTGTTTAACAATCACTTTATAGAATACACAAAATATTCACTAAAAACTATTTTCCATCATTAATAACATTTGGTCCGACTCTTCTGAACCGCTCAGAAACTCTCAGAGACTCCAGGGGGGTATTCTGGAAAGCAGGTTATGCTAGCTCCCACGATAAGTTTGAGGCTAAGGAAGTTGATAACCTCAGCTTTCGGTTCCAGAAATGGAGGTATGTTTCAGGATAGGTCAAGTTACCATGGCAACTCATGCTCTGAACATAACCTGGTCTGGAGCAGGTTTAGTTGAAGCTTGGTTTGTTTTCAGAGAGGTGAAGCAGCATGGCGTGTCCATTTAAAGATGATTTAGTGGATGAAGAAGCTCAGATAATACTTTTTCCACCGTGAGAGGGTGATAAGACCACTATGGATTTTGGAAAGGGAAACTTTTTTACTTTGATCTAACACTTGATTATTTGCCAAGATAAATCATTTTTTGGAGTTCAGTCAACTTATAAATAATACATAGTTATAAGACAGTTATTTTACTTTAATTCAATTAAGTAGGTTTAACTTTGATGCTGCTGTTAGATCGGCAGCGCAAGGAATTGTGGGATATCATTCCCTTTGCCTGTCTGGACGGATTTGGGTTTAAGTGTGGCTTTTTGACCAAATGTGTGTAGTTGTGGCTGTTTTGCTGTGTTTTGTCTAGTTATTTTGTGCAGTTATGTTTAATTGTTTCTGCACCATAATTGAGAGGGAGAGGAGGATGCGATTATTTAGCACCACTAGTTTTGCATAATGTAGCAAGAACAGCAATTAAAGTCATAACTGACTTTAATACTGCAAATCCACACAGTATCATTCATTTCAGTTTTTTTATAGAAATGAGAATATCAGCGGGCCTAAACTGAAACATATGAGAGTTCAAGAAGTACAATAAATTAAGATGGAAAAACTTTAATTGAATTGGAGTAATATGACATTTAGTTAGATAAATCTATAAATTTGAGTTGTATAAACAATTATTAGAAATTAAGGTTGAATAAATTTAACTCAATTACTTGTTACCAATAGAAATAATTCATTTAAGTTGGCAAAATTGGATAAGTTATACAGTAAACCCTTGTTTTTTCCGGGGGTTACGTTCCAAAAAGAACCCGTGAAGAACAAACCTCTATTTTTTCTTAAAATTATTATACAATTAAAAACTCTATTATACATTGAAAAGAAAGAACAGGCCATTTTCCAGGCTCCAGCATTTGTTTCATGAATAAAGGTACTTTAGAAAAGTTTTTTTTCAACAAATATCTTCTGTACTGTACTGTCAAATAATAAGTTTAATCATCGATGTGAACAGAAGGCTTCAAATCGCGGAGATTAGCCCCGCCCACCGGGACCAGAGTAATTGGATTAAATGGGAGAAAATTTAAAATGATTATAAAAAAATAAAAAGTACAGTGGGACAAATAGTGGCTCAGGTGTATTTCACTGCTCTACAGACTAAGTCGCTGCATCCTGACTCCACTCTGCAGTGTTTTCTTCTTCTGAAGCCCGCGGTGCAGCTGTGTTTGTTCAGGAGAAGAACATGGTGATTGACAGTTGTTGTCTCTCTTTTTTCAATGGGTTTTGGAGAAACTCGAAATTGCAAGATAATTTCCAGTACGTGTTGTAAATTTGGCGAGCTGTTTTACGTACGTGTACATATTAAACTGCAACCTTATTGACGCACAGGTAGAAAAAAAGCGGAGTGACTTTTTAGCCAATCAGAATGCAGAACACAATGCACGATGTAAATCCGTGAAGTAGCGAAGTCATGAAAAGTAAACCGCGTTATAGCGAGGGATCACTGTATATATATGCGTCACAAGGAAAATAGAAATAAGACCAGAAACTGGTGCGTTTACTTTGTCCGTTCTTTTTCTTCAAGCAGAAACTCTTTCTTCTCATGATGCAGCCGTGTTACTTCTTTGATGGACGTATAATCTTCATACGCCGTCAGTAAAATCTCAGACTCCGTCTCACTAAGGTATAGCGCACTCTTTTTGTCTCTACGCGTTTCCATGGTGACTCCAGAAATCGGCAATCTATTGAGAATGTCTTTATGTACCTGCTGTGCACGTGCGTTAACCCAGGGTTACCAAGTCGAGCGTAATTACGCCGACTCATATCCGGTCTTTTGGAACCGACATACCCAGAGTAAGCAAGTTCAGGCGGGTTTCAGCCAGAGTTCAGGGTTAAAGTCGGGGTAGTTTAAACATGCTTCCTGGAATACAACCCTGGACTTTTAAATGGACCAATGAAACATTTAGGTTGAACAATTTAAAATTATTTGCCTTGACATTTTAGACTTCCAACAAAATATTAAGTTCAGAGGTCATGTGTTGGTTACCTTCTCCCTTCTAGTCTTATACTGTTTGGAACAAATGAAAATGTTTTACAGTTCTGTGCAAAAGTTTGAGGCAGGTATGAAAAATACTGTAAACAAAAGAAGACTGTCAGTAATTGAATTTCTTGGCTGTTCATCGCCCAGTTTGAACCAACCTGTGGAATAGATGATCATTGACACCTGATTGGATGATCGTATTCATCACTGATTTTCTACAAGTGCAGCTTCAGGAACTGATGCTGCTTTGAAGGGGGTCATGCCGAATATTGTTTTCAGAGTTCTCTTTTGTCCGCTGTCTTGCATTTTGTACATTGATGAAAATAATTTATTTTTCTACACCCACCTAAAACATTCGCACATTACTGTATTCACCAAAAGTCCAAATACAATTAAATTGGAAAATTAGGGCTGTTGTTTTTTTTTTTAAAATGTATCAAATGCATCATGAAATGTCAATTCAACAAATCAATAAACACTTATAACTAACATTTGTAATAAAATAATTTTTCATCCAATAATAATAGTTTCATCAATGCTCAATTCAAAGCAAAATAAATGTTAAAAACAACTTTTTCTCTAACTAAATGAAACGTGTTTGAGATGAAAATTTAAAAACGACAGTTCAGGCTAAACATCACGTCAGCGAAGGTTTTGTGACTCTGCAAACATTTGGAGACCGACACTCACAGCTGAGTAACGTGGGCTTCATTTTTAAACCCGTTCAGTTTGGCATTTTGGTAAGGAGTTCCTTACCAAAATGTGCTGAAAGCTGTCCACAGGTTTACCTTTTCCTTTGACCGCAGCTCATCAAACATGTCCTGAATCTCCAGCTTCCAGTCCTCCTGGAGGGAGTGGAAGGAGTCCTGCGGCATCTCTTCCTTCACCTGCTCCTCCAGCGCCGTCAGCTGCGTCAGGATGGAGCTGAAGTTGGGCCTTCGGTGAGGATCCTGGTCCCAGCATTCTGTCACACCATCAGCAGACATGATCACAACTTTCCACCGTCGCACAAGAGCATCACATCTTCATAGAGCTGGACAAAGAGCGCCAATAGCTGCATTTCCATTACAACTTAGTCGAATGTAAAAAAAAAACCACACAATTTCACAATTACACTGTTTCCATTCAATCCTAATTGAGTAAACTGACTCACGCCATAAGTTGTACAGAAACACGGCGACGGATGTGAACAATACTTTGATATGCGTTCACATTTCTGCCACGGCACTGGCGCTCATCATCATCTATCAAAGCAGACGTCGGCGTCTCAGTAAGGCCGTGGAGCGGCGAGCTCCTTACACGTGGGAGGGGCTACGGATGAAGCCAACTAGGGAAATGGTGATTTTCCAGAGGAGCTGTGGATCCAACAATTCCACACCACACGCTCAACTCCTGATGAGCTGTGGGACGCTGTGGGACCTCTGGTGGCGCCGCTGTGCAGCGCCCAAGACCAGTTCCTACCAAGTTCCTACCAAGAAGCGCATCGCCAGCCGCTGTCGGTCACATGAGTCGTTTAATTCAAAAAAAGTGCTTGGTGCAAAATGAGTCTGTTTTAATGTCGCAGAAACCGCCTCCTCCAAACGAAAAACTACTTTTCAATAAATGAGACTTTTTTTTTTTTTAATTGTTGGGTTTCTATTAGGTAAATTTATTATTGCAAATCCAATGTGAGCAATTTCATAATCAAGAGAAACGCAGCTAGCGCCACATCTTCTCTCTCCTGCTTCCCGTTTCACTTCTTTAAAGTTGCTAAGAAGGATCCCAACTCTGGGAAAACTGGCCTAGATGTAAGACTAAAAAAGTGTCTGAGATGGAAAATGTTTTAGAAATATCCCACAAAGTCTGTGGTTTCTATTTATGTAGTTTAGGCACAAACTAAAGACACGCCGATTCCCTGCTGGGGGTGTTCTGCTTAATTAACTCGATAAAACTTTAGGTCTAATAAGCGCATCGGAAACCGGGCCAATGCCTAACGAACCCTCATGAGGTGATCAGCAGTGGGTTAACAAAAGCAGATTATCTGACATGAAGGGAAGCGGCAGACAGCAAAGCCTGGAAAGGTTCTGGTCGGTACAACGCCGAACACAAGAAGAGCATAGACAGATCTGACAAAGCAGCTCCGACAAGAAGAAGAAGAAGAAAGTTCTCTCCACAGCCGGGTCATTACCAGCCTGCAAGGATTTGTTTTCTCTGTTGCAGCACAACTTTGTGAAGAGGCGGAGAAACAGCTGACAGCAAAGCAAATTAGGGATCTGCCTCCATGGAACTCCTGTCACTGCCGATCCTCTGCTCGGGCTGCGTTTAATCCGTGTTCAAAGCCTCACCTGACATGAGCTGTGCGAAGGGCTCGGGGCAGGTGGAGGGGATGGGCAGGGTGAGTTTGTTGACAGCAACCCCGTAGGCAACAGCAAGTCCGTCGATCCCTCTGTAGGGCGCTTCTCCTGTCAGCAGCTCCCACAGCAGGACGCCATAGCTGAGGGGGGGAAAGGGGAGATGCTGAAATATAACAGAGTTCCAACCCCACCTGAATCAGCTCAACACCGACCCTTTGTATGTTGATATGACCGTTTTCCAAACGCTGGTGATTACATTGGAGCAAATCTGACACAGCAACTATGATGATGGCGTTTTTAGACAAAATCCAAAAACCTCGTCTCAGTTTCTATGAAAGTTCCTGCAAAGGATTAGAAAATCAGCGGAGTTGTGGGCGGGACGGTTGAGGCGGAGTATGTCCGACTCTGCCTCCTGTCATCCATTGGTTTACACTCTCCAGCCCCTCACAGCCCCTCCCTAACATTAGCGGTGCTACAGAAATGGCAGCAATATCAGAGCTGTCCAGATCCAGATTCCAGCTCAGACGAGGAAAACAAAGCCGTTCGTGGATCCGTTTGTCTGACAGTGGATGATCAGAATAGAGCGGAGCAGGGAGACTGTGGCCCACCGATTGCATCACCTCTGTCGCAAGCTACACGCTTTAACAAAGTGCAATTATTTTTGGAATACATAGGTACTTTTCTCTTTCTCAATTTTCTTTCGACATGTCCTCAATCATCAGAAAAATGCCACAAGAACACAATGAAAACACCATTTTTTATTGGATCTTTTAATTCTGTTGATCAGAATTATGATTCGTTAGTTTTCTCCAAAAACCCACCATTACAAGCAGAGGTGACTTTGCCTCTATTAGCCAATATGACAGATCAACTCCCCTGAGGGTTTTAAAAGTCACGTCAGGACATTTTAATTTGGGAGAGCTTTTAGTTGGTCCAATTTTACCTTTTATTTAGTTTTACTTTGTTTTTACCGACTTCTACTTAGTTTAACCTGAGATATGTGTATGATGACTGGTTGTAATTTTGTTTGTTTTTTACTTTTGCGAAGCCTTTTGTGATTTGTATCTGAGAAAGGTGCTATAGAAATATACATTTACGTACAGCAAACATTTACAAACAAATACCAGCTGTCTGCGGTTTGGACGTCCAGCTGGCGTAGGACCTAGAAACGTCGGAGAGCAGACTTTGTGGCAGAAACTTGAACGAGACAAAAACCATGGAGAACCAAATAAAAAGGGGACACAGGACACCGGACACTGAGGAACTGAAAACCAGATGCTTCTGTGACTAGATGAAGACTGATCAACCCAAACCTGACAAAGTAAACAGGACTTGACAAAAAAACACCACAAACGCCCAAGCACAGAATCCCCACACCTGGATCTTTGATAAAATGGTTGTCTTAAGTTGTTTTTAGCTTTGTAGACATTGCATATTATGCAGTGAGGTGTGACTTTGAAGAGTGAAACTGGAGAAAGGGGAAAAAAAAAGGCCAACAGCAGGGAGGTGGAGCCATAGAAATAAAAAGTAACAGGAAAAGACAAGGATGTGAGAAGCTGCACAGAAACTAAGGTTGAGTCCAAATTCCCACCCTAACTACTAAAAAACCTTATAGTGCAGAACTATGTAGTGCCCTGGGTTTTAAAAGCCTTTCGGACACCATGCTCACTACTTTTTATTTATACATATATATATATATATATATAAAATGTTTGACGTCATCGATTTGACAAAGTTAAAATCTAATAATATGAACGTTTTGATTATTTATGAGTCCACTGTCTTCTGAAGATCAAAACGTTGATGGTTTATCAAAAAGATGCATATTTTGGCAAAAAATTGTTCCAACGCAATGCATTGTGGTCTACATTCGCCGATCTAGTGAGCATTGATGCACACTGGATTTTTGAATTGTCGATTCGGACAGCACTGCAAAATAGCGAATGCGCTATACAGTGCGTAGGGAAGGAATTCTGATGGGAAGTAACAACGCAAATCGCATGAAAACCTATAAAATAAAACAGGAAATAAAGGAATACATATGAGGAACTCCAAAAAACCTTGAAGAATCTGATATTGTCTGTATTAGAATACCTCTGATTTTTAAACTCATGTTGCACCTCCGTCTATTAAATGTTGAGAGAAGTCTTAAAGGAACAACCGCTCCTTTAGTTTTAAACACAAAAACATGATCCCTTCTTACAGGTTTTCTTGTCAGGAAGAATTTCTAAACGTATTTTATGCTCATACTTGCTTGAACTACTGTATGATTTGGGCATTTTTTTGTCGGAACATTCTATTTTGTAAAGCGGGAGCTCACAAAGCACAGAGATCTGGACTGTGTGGTGCTTGGATCTGCCTCACTGTCAATTAGCCTTCTGTCAGATCCGCCTGAGCGCGCTGTGGAGGCCAGCTGGGTGGAAATGCAGGTCCTAGCCTTTTTTTGTTGTTGGTTGCTTCTATAATTACAACTTCCACATGCCGTGACTGTGCAAAAAAGCTTCTGACCATCTCACCTCACTTCAGTTGACATTTTTAGACGAGCAATGGAGGATGCACGAGAAAGAATCCAGTCCTTTAGCTGTTTTAAATTTTTTGTTGTATTTATTTTTATGCAGCTTTTACTTCCCCACATTTCCTCCATACTGCTGCTTTGCTTTTTCTTGGCCTGAATAAACTGGACAAAGACAACATTTGTTCTGCAGACCAGCCACAGCGTTCTGTTAGCGAATATTTGCAAAGGACTTCAACGAGGACTCCATTCGTGAAATTGCCTGTGAAAACCCGCAGCTCCCATCAGCACTGAGTAAAACGGCATTTTCATGTGTTTACAGTTACAAAAGACTGGGAGAGCGCGTTCCTCGTCAGCGAGAGAACTCCCACACAGCTGACCAATCAGCAACATCAACGGAGTGACGTCATGTTAATGGGAAAAAGGATAACAGCTACATCGATCCATAAGTGACCAAAGTGAAAGCCTAGCAAAAAGGGGGTAAAAAAAAAAGCTCTTTTAGGAAAATCTCGTTAAAAGTGGAGGGTTTTTCTGGACAGAGAAACTTCTGACAGTTTTTGATGCAAGAATTTATAATTTGATTAATTAAAGTTCAAATTTTGCTCGTTTTTTTTTAATCGCGAAGAGTTTTCTTATGCACGCATTTTTGGTATTTATGTTAAAGTCTAAGAATAAATCAATAGTTAAAGAAATTATGTTGCAAACTTGATTGGCTAAAATCAAACGGATTGAGTATTTTGTGGTGCAGCTGAGATATTTCATTTAAAGATCTACTCTGAACAAAATGATGTTTTTGGTGTTTTAACACGTTGTGGCGAGTTCTGGGCGGCCAAAAGCTCCCTGCTCCGCCCCAATCCAATGCATCGGACGTCTTTGTTTAAGCGCCCATATTGCTCGCCATTTTTATTACGTCCATTATGTTATTAGTTTGGGGGTGTGAGCGGCTAGACGGGGGTAGTGTGTAAACAGAAAGCTCTCAGCAACGCGGAGCACGCAGTGGGAGGGTTGCACCGTGCCAACAGCCCAATCCCACAAGTCAGAGGTGAATATCTAATGACCTGCTGCTTCTTCTTCTTCTGTGTTTTTTTATTTTTATAGATCAAAAGATGATTAGAGAGGGACTCTAACAGCATCTACGCTACAAGAGCATGTTTGCTTTTTCCCCCCTCTGTGAAACAAGAGATAAATCTGTCAGAAACGATGACGCGGTGGCCAAAGGGCAACACAAGTTGTCTCTCAACAGATCTCAGTCCCAACCTCCAAACCACAGACCAGAGTCAGGACGCTTTTCACTTTCTGAGTAGTCAATCAAGCAAAGACACTTCTCAGATGAAGAGCTGTGGGCGGGCTCCGGTGTGAGGCCTCCTTCTCCGACCACACTGGAGACAATGGGACAGTGTGCCGCACACACGCCACGCAACAATGCACAGAGCCGCCCTTTGAAGGAACGCCATCGCGCGGTCGCAGCCTCACGGCGGCAATCCATCAGTTTCACCTCAATCTATTCATCACTGACACCACCAACCCTTCATTTTCTCCTAGTGTTTCACTTTAAATGCAGATTAATCAACAGAATATCATCTTTTTGGAAGAACTGCAGCTACTCAACAAAAGATCCTAGACTCTACCGTCAGTCGTTTGTCCAAAAACTACATTTCTATATTTTCCTGTCAGCGGAAAAAGTCATTCAACAACCACACTCAGGTTTTAAAAATGAACACACTTCCAATATGAAATGTGGATTTTTTAAAATACATTATTTCAATTTTAATTATTTAATGTATGCGGGGGGGGGGCCTACTTGACTAAAATTTTAAGGAAAGTTTTATGCTGGTTTTATTTAAACTAGTTTTCTGAATAGAGTTTTGCTAAACAAACTATAATTGGGTTTTGAATAGAAATTTGACAAGTGAAATGAGATGTAATCACATATTAAATTGAATTCAATTATAAGGTTGTTGGTCGAAGTCAAATCTACTCAGAAAACCTTCTCAGATCGATTAAAAACCTTCTCAACTCAACCCAACCCCAGTGTGTGGGACGGATGATGTGTGGATTCTTTTCTCACAAATATTCTGCTTCTTTGAGCTGTCAACTATTTTTAAAGCCTGAAAATAGAGAAAAATGTCCAGTATGAGCTTAGAGAGTTTTGGGGCTAATGAAGTAGTATTTAAACTATACGAAAAGATTTTAAAGCTAGAAATCCACCTCTCCACTAGCTATCCTCCCATATAAAGGTTGAACTGAAGTGTTGAGTGTGCGTTAGCATTGATTCTCTGGAGGATGTTTAATTGAGTGTAATTTGGGTTGGAGTGCTTGCCCACGGTTCCTCACAGCATCAACAGAGACACGCCTTCTGGAGGAGATGGGTGGGGTGCAGAAAAAGGTGAACTTCACTCCTTACAACATGCTCCTGTGAACACCAGCTCAGGAGATCGATGATCAAGAGATCAAGGGTGAGGTGCCATGAAACCTTTGTGAGAAATGTGGATGACTGTCCTCCATCATTTCCATCACAGCCCCAGGTTTCAGGTCACAGCTGCGTGGATACGGGCTGTCTGCGGGTAAATAGATGGGCAACCCTGGGACCCGCACAAATATCACAGTCATAGACGGCTTGGCGAGTCCGGCGACAGGTCGTATAGTGAACACGGGAATGACACAATAGGCCGAAGTAGGTGAGACGCAAGCATGCCCCCCTCCCCAAAAACCTGGCTTTGACGAGTGCAGTTTTTAAGGGCATCCTATGGGTCTCCTACAGGCACTTGTGACATCCCGTACATGCAGAATGAAGCAGGAAGGTAGTAGGTAGGAAGTAGTAGAAAGTAGGAAGCCAACACTTGCACCTTACTACTCCTACACTTGGCTGTGGATCCTCTGGCTCATCTCATGCCCTCATCTGCCCCCCAACTCATCTGGATGAAGCCCATCTGCTGGACCATTTAAACATGTAGTTGTAGAGTTAGATAAGCTAATTCCTGGCCGACGAAGTGTGCATTATCACTTTTTTAACGCACGCCGTGGAAGCCTGAACCGTCCGAGGCAAAGTGCATTAAAAAGGGATAATGCACACTTAGAAGGCCATTAACCCACTCATACCATGGTCATAAATAACCAGTTTTTAGTCCATAATTCTTGATTTTCTTTCAATTCACGAAAAGTGGACTATTTGTTACGTGGTGCGGCGCGCTGTCACAATGGATTAAATAAAGCATCAGTTCAGAGACAAAGTTCTCCTCTTACCGCTCGTTTTTGTCCAGGTGATGAAGCAAAAGGTTGTTTTAAAGAAGCTGGCACAGTGATACAGATTTAAGATAGGTGACCGGAACTTCTTTTTGGGCTGTGCGGTTATCACTTTTTAATGCACACCCAGCAGACAATCAGAATTGAGGGGAAAAAAACGGACCGTGGTATAATAAGACTTCAAAAAATTTTTTTGGTAAAGTGATGGTTCAACTGAAAATCTAAAGCGAGAGGATTTAGCATCTGACAATTTACGCTCGCAACTACCAGACCAAAGTCAAGAAAACAAATAAATGTGATATTTATCACGGAATACCTGGTGATGGGAAGAGTATTCCCCTCATTCAGCATACTTTATAACAAAAATCAGAATCCCCCCCTCATGTATGCAGACTGAAAATGTGTTCCAGGGGAATTGAACTCTGGTTCACTTTAAGTGAAACAAGTGTGTCCAGTCTAAATACCCCCCTTTATGCTAGTTTAATTGACTTTTCATTGGAAGAGGCTGTTTAGGAGCAGCACAGACAGATGACATAAATGCTGCTTTAAACAGAAAAACGCAGAGGACATCACACATCTGACAGGTAAAACAGGTACAATTAAATGGGGTTTGGGCTTCTCTGCTTTCTTTTGGTTCTATTTTTGTTTTGTGTTTTCTGAGTTTCTTCTCCGCCTCCATCTCTCTTAACCCTTGTGCTATCCTATGGCGTCCAGATGACCCCACCCTTTACATTGTCGTGTTCTCCCTACCATGACAAAGGTGGAAAGATTTCATGTAATCCATGGACACCAGTGAAGATCACAAATCATTGAAGAAAAAAGATTCAGCGCACTGTCTAGTGGGTCTGGATGACCCCACTCCCAATGTTAACGTTAACAAAGGCACGTTAACGTTTGAGTCTGTTTAGAATCTGTCATCAAAGCCCATTTTACACTAAAAAATGGCTTTTATCAAACTTTTGTGCTTTTGTTTTGACAGAAGATATTTTCAATAAAAAAACCGTTTGCCATAATTGAAAAACGCTAAAGTTTGCAATTGTGTCATTCATGCAAAATATTAGGAAACTCAAAAATCCCTTTGGTCTCACCTCCAGACGTCGCTGCCTTTGGAGAACGTGGACGACTTGATGACTTCAGGGGCCATCCAGGCGTAGGTGCCAGCAGTGCTCATCTTGGTGGTCTTGTGCCACTCTCTGGCCAGGCCAAAGTCGGTGATCTTCAGGGTCAGACCCTCCATACATTCATTCTCTATGGGCTGAGCCAGGAGGACTAGAATGGAGGGGGGTGAGGGGAGGGGTTATAGGAGTAGAAGAAAAGAGAAAACGTTTAAAAGTTTGGTCAGGATGAAATCATCATGAAGCAGCGAAGCACAGACATGCCTGGCTTTGGTCCCTTCTGTGTCTACAGAGAGATTGGACGTCAGAATTCAAATATTCTCACTTCCTTTCTCACTTCCTCCCCTCCTTTGGCCAACGCTATCACCACAGACAGCTTGGACGTTTCCAAGTTTCTCATCTCACGCTTCACTTCTTCACTTTATTCATGGAAGCAGACATGCTCGGGTATCAATGGGTTTGGCCTCACGTATCAGAGCAGTCATGGACACGACTGTCGCCCCCACAATGAAGAGCAACTGAATAGCCACAAGTATGAATGTGTGAACAACATGCAAATGGTTGCATTCATGTGTGCTACAAATTGCAGACAGTAGGGGAAAAAAAGGAATGTTTGATGGTAGACTATAAATATTGCAGACATCCTTTTGAAAACTGACAGGAGTGATGGCAGAAGAGTCACCTGAAAAGCAGCAGACAGGCTGTTAGCATCCCAATGACGGGCTGCTAACAGCATCAGCCCCACATGCCGCCCTGCAGCTGCAAAGCTGCATGCATGAAGCCTTCCGCGGTGGCAGACCGGTCGCACTTTGCAGTTCCCTCTTTCCGCGCCACCATCTCTTTTCCGAGCAGCTCATTACTGTATGCGTCTCATTCATGTGCACAAGAGGTGGAAGTGGCTCGACTTCCTGTCCACAGATTTTCAAATGTTGCAGCTGCAACCTGAAAGCCAGGTGAATCAACGACGGATAAGAGGCTAAGCTAAAAACAGAGACAAGTACACTGGCTGCAGCCTAATAATTGACATAAACAAGTTTTTTGGGGGGTTTTTTGTATCCAGGCAGTGTTGTGCAATTCTGCATTATGGGGAAGACTTGCCGAGCGAGTTTCTGAGAAAATAAAATATACTTCTGAGGACGTCAGCAGCTGCAGAGAGACTCTCTCACATGTCACAAGATGAGTGGCAGCAGTCTTCCTCTTCTGCTTTGCTGACGGAGAAAGCTCGCCTCACGATATTTGCAGTAACTTTCCAACTCGCTTGGCCCGGCCGCCTTTATTCCCCAACATTATTGGTAAAAATGTGAATTTTCTGTGGCGCTAGAGTTGTCACATGAATGAACTTGATCTCTTTTCATGGCCAATAAGCCAGTCTTGCTCTGGTTCCCTCTGTCACTTACTCACACGTCCCGTGCTGCACCTCGCAGCCCGAAGGCAGCGCGTTTGACGTCACAAAGGAATGCATCACAAGAGGCTGTTGTTTGCAGCGGTGGAGTGGCTGCAGGACCGGCTTCTCTCAGAATGGCTTTGTAGGACAAATTATGAGAAGGCATAAAAACACGAGTGGCTCCACTTCACACCTCATGTCCCATTCGCTTTATTTTCTGTTCACAAAAATAATAAACGATAAAACTGCAAAGATTACCAGCGGCCAAAACAAAAACTAACGCTTAGAAAATTCCTTGCGGAGCCTTTCAGCAGAAAGTCCAAGTAGGCCCTGTTTTTGGGTCGAGGAAGAGGGGGGGCTTGATCCTGTGCTCTTCTTCTTTTGTCCCTGTGTCCACCAGTGTCTGGTTGAAAACAAGCTGTGGTCACTCACCCCCCCCCCCCCCCACACACACACACACACACCCTCTTCCAGCAGAAGGCTCACTTGCCACATTGTGACCCCATTTTTCTGGAAGTGACGTTGGAATGGGCAACTTGGCCTCCGGTAGCAAAACTGCCACTGAAACAAAAAGAGCCATACCAGTGCAAACAAAAGCACAGCTATTTTGGGACGGGGGGGGGGGGGTTAGGAGAAGCCGCATGTGTCCAGACACCAGCAGGGACGGACCACATTGGAGGGAGGCGGCTCTGCTAGAGCTTCACTCACCTCTGTGACATGGCAAAGGTTACAGACACTGGAGCCTTTACGTGTAATAATATGTATTCTACGGTGGCCCTGAAGTGCAAATCCCATCAACAAATTACTCGCTGCAAAAACATTTTAAAAATCACAAAAACTATTAAAGAAGCCAACAAATATTTTTTAAAAACAGCATTACACTTAAGATAAGTTGGGACACCCCTGACTTACGACATGACGTTTAGCATTTCTGCCAATTTTCTCCGCTGGTTAGTCCTCATACACTAGCTGCAGCGGAGCGAGGTGTAGTTTTGAATAACAGATGTTTTCTTCCTTTCGTAAATGACCATGATATAAGCAGAATAGTGGTGTCTATTATCAGCATAGACTTCATGTCGGCCGGTACAGGTCTGTGTCGTCCATTAACTTCTGATACTCAACGCAATCATCCCTTGAATAATAATTATTAGCTCAAAGTTTTTGGTTGTGTCCGAATTCCTTCCCTACTCACTACATAGGCCGTTTTCCATTTTGTAGTGCTTTATATATCTACAATTCCAAAATCCAGTTCCCTAGAAATGTTCCTGAAGTCTCTGCGAAAAACCAGTGTGCATCGATGCTCACTAGATCGGTGAATGTAGACCACAATGCATTGCGTCGGAACAATTTTTATAAATAAATAATGTATTTTTTTAATAAACCGTCAACTTTTTCATCTTCAGAAGACAGTGGACTCATAGATAATTGTCACAAAACGCTCATATCAATTAGCTTTTAACTGTGTGAATTCAAAGACATCATATCCGCCTTTAAAAAAAAAAGCTATAGTTTTTTAGTAGTTAGACACAGCCTTAGTTTTGGTTATGTTACAAGTGGAGACATAAGCTAGTCAAGACTGTCCAGGTAGTAAAAAGTTACTAAAATACTTCTGCATGTAGCAAACTTCATCACTAACTGCCTTTCCATCACACATATGTGCAAAACTTTACTTAGCAATTAAACACAAACCAACTCATGCGATAAGTCTTTCAAAAGCACGGCGACAGATGTGAACAATACTTTGTTTTACAGCAGATACATTCACATTCTGCCACGACACTAGCGCTCATCATCATCTATCAAAAGCGACGTCGGCCTCTTCTTCAGGCCGTGGAGCGGCAGGCTCCTTACATGTGGGAGGGGCTACGGATGAAGCCATTTTGGTAAATGGTGATTAGTAAATTAACAGAGGAGCTGTGGATCCAACAAGTCCACATGACACACTCAACCTTTGATGAGCTGTGTGATGCTGTGGAAGACTGGTGGTGCCCACTGTGCAGCGCCCAAGACCGCCAATTTCTACCAAGAAGCGCATCGCCATCCAGTTGTTTTGTCAAGCGACTCATTTAATTCCAAAAAAGTGTTTCCGTTGCCGTTTTACAAAATATGTCAATTTCAATACGCCTCAAAAACCTCCTCCTCCCAGAGCAAAAACTTTTTTAATAAATGCAAGATTGCTTAAAATTGTGTTTGCATTAAACACATTTTTTTTTTCGTAAATCCAATTTGTGCTATTTCATAGTCAGTGGAAACACTGCTAGAATGTCTGGCTTATGTTTACATGTTAGAATATTTAAAATAAAAGAAACATATCTTGATCGTGACCTTGTTCCAGCCAAGTGCATTAGAAATCATGGTCATGGGTTTCTTCCTGAATAGTTCAACAGCTCAAGTAGACAAAGTTGAATGTTGGATGTGGATGACAGCACCAACTTCTCACATCGTCATTGAAAACTAATTTTCAGTTTGATTCACCATCCATTAATAATCCTCAAGAGGAATTTAAAAAGGCAGATTAGCTATATGAGGGACACAATACTTCCTAGTTTAAAGGAACAGGCTGTAAATAGAATAGACAGCTGTAAAACCGACGAGAGAAGAGCATTTCTTTACCTACACTGGATCCGTTTGTTACTTCTGTAAAGATGTGGATGTTGAAGTGATTATCAGGAAAAAAACCTTCATTCAATAAAATATAAGAATGCAGTTTGTAAAGCAAACTATCCAGACTTTGGACAACTTTCTAGACAGCATGTAAATGGTAAAATGGTCAATGGCGTTTGCTTGTACGGCGCTTCTTCTACCTTCCTTGAAGGCCCAAGGTCACAGTCCCATCCACTGGCGTCCACCTATAGCCCTCAGAGGCAGGATGGAGATCAGGGTCTAGCCCAAAGACACCTCCACACATGGGCGGGCAAGGCAGGAATCGAACTGATCAGGGGTTGACTACCCTACCGCTGCACCACGGCTGCCCTCATTGGGTGCATGTGTTGTACTACTTTGTCCAGCCAAAATCTGAAGATTAAATGTTAGTTGTTGCTCTGTCTTTGGTTCTGTAAAAGTTTGCACAAGGTTAACTGAAAGACAGAAGGCCCCACAGTTGGTCCTGTGATGCCTCTGAGCTGGAATGAGGGGGTATCTGGGGGTAGAAGACCACATCAAGGATGAACTATTGCAAAAGTCAGCAGCCACACAAATAATGGGTCGTCTCAGCATCATAACTCAAACATAAATAGCAAATAAACTCAGAAACGGATGGGTCTGCTGTACCTGTTCATGCACAGATGGTTTCACAACTCCTGCATGCAACCAAGCACAAAAACAATAGACACTCAAGCGCTTCAGCGGCCTGAGCACACATGCAGCACATTCTTCTTCCACTTCCTGAGCAAAGGGCGAGTGCATCCACAGTTCAGCCCTTGTTTGGCTTTTGCCCTCTTCCCACCGCCATCACACTGACGGCGATCACCGCATTAGTCAGCTGTTTGCCGGTAAGCAAGTGGCAGCTCGCAGACTCCAAATCAGCTCCTGACCCACATTAAATGCAGCATAACCCTGCACTAAAAGGTCTCACAGTGCGAGGCATGAAACGCTAATCTGGATTCCAAATTACAAGAAACCGAATTATGGGAAAGACTGATAAATGCGAAATGACTTCTAATCTCTGGGGTTTTGTTTTTACTTTCCTCATGCAGAAAATGTATACAACCCCCAAAGAAAGGCTGGTATAGATGTGCAAAATGAGGGTTTGAAACCTGCATCCTCTGCTATCTGCCACATGTTTCTCATTTAGGAGCTTCGACACACACACCTGAACAGAACCTCAGTCTCAGTGACGAGCATCGCAACAAGATCGGTCTTGTCCGGGCAAAACGTCTCCCTGACAGAGACCAAACTAACAATGTCACCACAATTGCACTGTGACGGGTTGCCGTAGCAACTGCCCTCTGTTTGATATTGTTTGCACAAAGAAAGGTATCAGTGGCAGACACGCTTCCTTGCCAACAGCGGTTAGATTCAGGTTTGGTGCTGAGCGCTGACTCAGCTGCAGTTAACTTAGTAAAAGTTTCTGACTCAGGGATTTTTGCATCAGACCTCTGTCCCTGCTTTCTGAGGAATTAGGCAAATGTCAGGAATTGAGTATTTTTTTCAGTTTCAGTTTTTCCAATTCTCAGTTTTGATGTGCGACAAATCCCTGCAGCTTCTTTGGTTCAACTGTCTGCAAATTAAAAATATTTAAGAAGATTTTTAATAAAAGATTGTTTATTTCCTTGAAATAATTCATGTTTGCATTTTGTTAAATTCTTCTTAGGAAACAAAACAATTTATTTTCCCCCTAAAACTGGAGAAAGCCGCCCCCTGGGGGGCATCTACAGATGAATCCCAGCAGAAGGGACATTGGCCATCTTTGTCTTGAAGGACAACAGTTTAGCTGAAATTTTGGTTCTGCTTTAACCCTGCGGATGGCGGCACGTCGTAGGTTTGTTTTGAACATTACAGGACAACTGTCCTGTTCCGAGTTAGGCCACACAACTCGGCCCGGTTTCAGAAGTGTGCAACATTCCAACAGGCAGAACCGTTGTTACGGTACACCCACAACAATTCATGGAGCCATTTATAAATACAAATGCAAATAGTCACCGATTTGCTGCTTCCCTCACCTTAGTATTTGAAAGACTAAATATAAAATTTGAGGGGAAAAAGATGATGGAAAAAGCCATCTTTTTCGTTGTCTTCCTCTCATGTGTGAATCTTTAAGTGCAAATGCTACAGAAGGCCTTGAGTTTGTCCAAACATGCAAAGCATGAAGTGTCTAGTACTATATATTTTTAAAACTACAGGCGCTGTCACTTTAAGGACACACCCACTAACGAGTAATACTGTGGCATTTCCCACACAGGTTTCACTCATTGATGTTTTTGCTGCTATTCCCCCTGTAAAGCCCAAATGAAAACAGAAAGGCAGATAAATAACCACAGAATCAACCTCAAACTCTGCGCTTAAACAGCTGCTGTACATTGTAAGGCTGAAAAATAAACTTAATAATGTTTGGCCTCAAAAGCAAAAGGTGTTTATACAAATCTAGACATTGTAACAGCAAAATGTGTCCAACACAAGAGGTTATCATCTGTTGGTTCAGCTGCTGGAAAGGACATGTAAAGATAAAAAATGTAAAAAGCAACAAATTTCTTGTAGATGGAGAACAGTCACAAAAACAAAAGTATGAAAGTGTCATTGATACACTGTTGGGTTGTTGACTGAATCAAAGAGCAGTTTATCGTCCAAAGCTTTCTGCTGGCTGCTCTGTTACATACGCTTAAGGTTGACGAGCTGTTCAATTTAGCCTGTTTGATAATCTGACGTTAAGAAGACTGGTACACACTTCCAAACACAGATTATCATTTTGATAAGCCTTCCATACAAACTTGAATAATAATTTCAGGAAATATTGTTTAAGACAGATAATTGTATACAAAGTTATTGTAGGCATTGCCTGACATCTAAAGCGTTCGATGTTGGTTTGTCAAGCAGCATTAGTACGTTTCAGGAAAAAAAGAAAAAAACATTTATTTCACATAGTAGGTACCAGGCCAGTACAATAAATAGCAAATTTATCAATATCGTGATACCAGCCTGTGCAACACGCACATCTCGCAAGAGACAGCGTAAATTGCGATAAATGGTCATGTTACGTGTTTACACACATGCTAAAACAATCTCATAGCAGCTTGAAGTAATAAACAGATTAAATGCAGCGCATTTGACTATCAGATGGACCCCTTAAATCTTAGATGCCCCCTTATGACATTTGGAGTACAAGTAAAGTTCCGTTGACTTATTTTAAAAAAGCTGTTGCAGTGAAATGGAAATGATGCGTTAGCTGTTTTTAGTTTCGATTGTTGTTCATGTATTGCAAGTCAAATCGCAGTACTGATCATTAATGTCCCAAATCGCAAGTTTTCCTTATTGTGTAGCCCTAGTAAGTAAAGTATTTATGTTAAAACAGGAGGCACATTTTCCATCCATCTTCTTATCCCGCTTTGTCCTGGTCAGGGTCATGGGGTCTCCAGACCCTACATCAGCTACTTCAAGGCAAAGACGGGACACCCTGCACAGTCTGCACATCCACAATGACGCCTAAAGTACGTAGCGGCTGTGTCACACAGCCACTACGTACTTTTTGCACATTTTCCAGGTCTAAAATGTTGGTCTTTCATGATCCTTGCGTGATACAACATGCTGTATTTAATGTGGCTCAGTGTTTCTTGTATTCGTCATTCATCAATGTGCGCAGACATTTATGTTTGTGGTTTAAGGCGCTTCATGTCTGATAACTGTCCAAACATTTAATTTCAATTTCTAAAACTTTTCATTTTGATTTCCCTAAACGTTTTATTTTGATATTACGTTTTTGGTTCTCTTTCTTTCTTTTTTTGGAATAGTTATAGTTCTAGGAATTTTGTTTTGATTTCTAAAAAGGTAATGTTTTATTTCTTTGGCTTTTTTAATTGTTGTGATCTTTATGAGGGGTTGAGTGATTTTTTTGATTTGATTTAAACTTTAGGGCCACCGTAGTTAACAATTTAACACAAATAATGTCACAGTGAAACCTAAATAGCACTGGGGTTTTAACAAACCGAAATCATCAACACGATCCCAGAGAACATTCATATCACGTACACGGCGCACATATCACGTACAAATTACGAAATTGACGCACAAATCACTATTGAATTGCATATAAACAGCGCAATTATCACACACGGTTCATGTTCTATGTGTTCTTTGGGTGGTTTATTTGTGCTTCTTCCAGTATAACATGGTTCATTGGTGATACATCTGTGAAAATTTCACGTAAAGACCACAACTGTTAGGACCGATTTTCATTGGTCATGTGCAAAATATCCGTAGTGGCTGTGTGACATGGCCTTAAGAGTCCATTCTAGCCTCACCAATCAACTTATGAAACACGTCAATGGACTACCTGGAAAAAGCCAAACATGTACAGGAAGAACATTCAAACTCCACGCACAAAGGACCCAACTGGGATTCAAACCCGGGCCTTCTCACTGTGAGACAACAGTGTGTGTCTCTATTTAAGTCATAATCTCATCAAATCCAGAATTCATGAGTTTGTGTTGCTACATTGTGAGTGTACAAACGCTAAAGAGGAGAGGCTTTCAGAGGTATGACAGCGTGCCCGAGGACATGTGAGGAACTGTTAAACATTCAGAGCATGCGATAAGCGAGGCTGCAGCCTTTCTCCCCTCTGCACCTCACTTCATCATCTCCTCTCTGTAGTTCTATAATAGAACTTTATCTCTGCCTGCATTTCTCCATTATTCCTCCAGTGTTCTATGGAGGTCAGGCCCAGTATAGATAGGATTTTTACAAATATTAGAGACTAGTGACGACAAATAAATAAACTCTGCAAAAAAACTAGAATTAAAAGAACTCATTCCTCTTTTAAATGTACCTGTTTTCCATAAGCTGTCTTTTCTATGTTTTGAATGTTTACATTTGTATTGTTAATGTAATTTATTGTTTCCTCCTAGCCAAGACTCCCTTGAAAAGGGGATTCCTCATCTCAATGGGACATTTCCTGGGTAAATAAAGGTTAAATATAATAAATATAAACTACTCTACAGCTTTATGTGCCTTTTTCCAAAGCTTTACAGAACTACTGTTGAAAAAAAAAACTTTCTGCTAAATTCAGCATTTTTTAAAAGTCACCCCAAAATATCCAACTTTGGTTTTGACGTCGTCAAAAAGGTCAAGCTAAGCCTGACCTTCTTTAGGCTCCTCCTCTCTCTCTCTGCTCCCGGCCCCGTCCCTGTAGGCGTGGGGAGAATTCATGCAGGGCGGGGGCTTTCCCCAGGAAGAACGGGAGCTTTGTCCCCTGAGGGACAAGGCCAGAGGCTGACGGGCAATGTGGCAATATCTGAGCGGAGTGGAAGTGAGGGAGAGGGAGGGACGGACGCCAGAGACAGAATCCCAGCAGACACTTTCATGCTGGAGCTGCTTTTCACTCATGAGGACTTTCTTCAGACTTTGCAGACACTCCAGGAGCTGAGGTTACATTAGGGATGTGCCGAACTGCATTTTTGTCCACATCCAATAGGCTGTAAACTTTCAAATACACTTGCCAGTTGTAACTTTTTACAATCCATGTTTCAAATCTATTTTTTAAACATAATAAAACAACTCACACTTTCCTTATTAGGAAAACTCACCCCAATGAAAATAATCTTTTTGAAGTTTTTAACATGTTCTTGTGGCCTTTTTCTCATGACGGATCACTAATAAAAAAATTAAGCTCAAAATAGCATTTTTGAGTCTTTCCTTATTCAAATCACAGAGAATCAGGAGCAGATGAAAAAATGCTGCATTTGTAACAGGAAAGGGGGAGGTGGGTGGGGATGCTCTGCACCAAAGGTCCCGCCCACAACTCAGATGTGAAATTCTAATGTAGCTCTGCAGAAACTATGTCCTAGAAAACGACACAGGTTTTCTTATTTTGGATGGGAAATAACAATAAAAGACCACCGGAAAGGGTTTAAAATAGCTCAAAAGATGATTAGAATGGGTCTTTAAAAATAATAAATAAATAAAATATTAGGATAATCAACCACAGAAAACAGTTTAACCTTCAGCTTCTTGCCAGTCATCAAAAGGTTGAATCCAGTCAGGCTTTTGCTGACCGTTACCTTCCACACAGGTCAAATTTAAACCACTGCTTCACTAACAAACCACTAGCTTGAAGTTTTCACTCCAGCTCAGGGAGCCGTCCTCGGCAGAACCTCCTAAAAACCTTGACTACTGTGAGCCCATGTGAGTGCTTCTGCTGGTGGGTAAGAAAAGTGAGCATAGAGGATGTACAGAGCAAACCCAACCCCAGGTCTGATTCACAAACTTAGGCTTGGGTCACGTGACCAACTTCTCATATCCAAATAAAGCTCATTTTATATCCCAATGTCAATATGCATACAATAAAGCAATTTATTTAAAGCAACAATTAAAGAAATACTTCATATTAAACTGCAATGTGGTGATACAGTTTGATACCAGACAAAGGTAGAAGGTACTAAATAGTTATTTAATTTAGAACCTTATTCAGAGTATTTCAACATGTCCCATTAAAATCTTGTGAAATAATCTAGTACTACCACACTTCATATCAGTGTGAGGATGCAGACACACAGTCGTCACTACACGCTGCTTTAAAGAAAGAAATTGGTGAGTTGGAGTCTTTGTTGGCTCCAGGAGCCCGCATAACCCATAACTGACTGTCATCTGGTCCAGATCGGTCTTATATCAAAACCACATCTATGCGACACATCTCTGAGGTTCAAGGTCCTCGGTTCGGGTTTGCTGATCATCTTGATTAGAAATGATTCTGGTTAAAAATGCATCCGCTAACATCTTCCTCACTGTTTGAATGTATTGTTGCACGAGGTGCCTTTTGTCTTGAAATAGTCTTTCTAGTCGTGTCGTAAACATCAGCCTCATATATATATTTTCTATTTATGTATTTAAGCAGCCCTGTGATACTGAAAAGGATTCAGCGGCTTTAGAAAATGGATGGATGGAATTGATTTCACCTGTGAGTTCCGGTAGTTGCATTTTCTGCTCAGTTCAAACATTAAACAGATTTTTTTTTCTTTTGAAACAAAGCCCTTCTTCAGTTTAAACCAGTTAAAAAGCTTTTTATAACCAAACAAAGTTGGGCGTGGAAAAGAGTCAATTTTTTTAATCAAATAGACATGAATGATAACTTGAATTGGGAATTTTTCTCTGAAAAATTGAGTGGATTTTGAATTTTGACTGGGATAACTACCACTGGTAAGAAAAAGCTGCAAGTGATCAAAGCTTTATACTGTGTGTTTGGGCACTTTCCACTACTGAAACTCTACAACCGTTTATGCAATTAAAGTAATACCAGCAGATTCTGAAGTGGAGGAAAGCAGCTTTGCGTTGATATGCAACATTTTACGTTAGCAATGTGCTGAGCCAAGGTGCAAAAGTTAATAAGAAAAGCTGCTTTTCTCCACGTCATAGTCAGATAATCACATAACCAGTCAAGGAGGTACAGTCAGTCAAAGATGGCGTGTTCTTTAGATGTCACCAGGGTTATCTGTGGGTACAAATGGTCTTTATTGTGCTTTTCTTAAGCCTTTTAGAGTAAACTATATCCATATCTATGATCGTACACTACTTTTGGCAAACTAAAGAGCAAACTTTTTATTATAAATGAGTTATTTTTACACCTCATTTTCCTACTTAGAAGTAAGACGACTCCATCTCTGAGGCTCCGCCTTTCTCTCCTTGTAGGTGTCGCCGATTTCATGGCGTCATCCTTTTTCCATTTTAAATTATTTCTATTAATCAAACTACAAAAACCCATCAGGACACATGTCCCATAATGCATTGTTTTGTAGTCGTCAGGGCAGCTTTCATTCAGTGCAGTACTAAATTTCCAGCTGTGTTCGGGAAAGTTTGCGCCTTGCTGCTCCCACCCCTTTCTCTTGAGATTTTTTGGTTTTGATTGACAGGTGATGTTGGAGCAAAAACAAAAATATACATCTCACACCAGGTGATCTAAACAGGGTTGCGTCCACCTGGGTGATCTCAAACACGCTTGTTGTGCATCTTGACTGCACATATTTGTTGTCACCAACATACATTTCCATCCCCTAATGTTTACATACATTTAAGTATTGTTTGTAATTGTGAAATGACCGAAAGGTTACTACGGTAATCACTTTGTTACTAAAACCTTTTTTTATTCTAATGTATGGTATTTTCTTTATTATTTGTACTGTCATGACAGCGATGGTGCTGTCAGTTTACCTTGTTGTTGCATCTTCAAAAGTGCAGAATAAAATGTGACACTGAATTAGAAACAGCACATTGTAATTTCTGCATCTATTATTTAAGTATTTATTAGTAATACAGTGGAAATTAGTAGATTTGGTTAGCATGTTGATTTACAGTATGCGCCCCTAGGTTTTCTGGTTGTGCCCCTAAAATTTTCAGTTGGGGGCCACAGTGCTCCTAAGGAAAAAATTAGTCTGGTGCCCTGCAAGTGCAAACAAATTTGTGATTTGGATCTGCTGGAAATCAGAAAACGCCCATTTTTGAGAAGCCTTTAATAAAAATTTTTCATTTAACAGTGGACTAGACAGATCCCCGTTTCCTTTTTTACAACTTGAATGCAGATTTTCCACATTTTTAAGCTCCCAGCAAAAAAACTAATAATATTAAAAGCGTTTTTGCCAATTCAGGAGAAAGACTGATGTCATAAAATAATGTACCTGTAGCCTGCAGACAGTCACTTCCAATAACACAAAATTCAATGATAGGATAACAACAAAATCAAAAATACCAGAATTCGTTATTAATTTCACAAAAAGTGACATGACTATTAAGGCAATAAATAGTTCTGAAACAAAGAAATGTTGTGCTTCTGGACGCTGACGTTCACGTCATCAGTGGAAGATTATAAATGCTTCCCTGGTCCAAAGTACTGGATGCAGATCTGTGATCCACACAGAAGTCAGTCATTAACAAGCCTTTGGAGCTCCTGGGTTGAAGTATAACCTTCCTTAGATGCATTTCATTAAAAATCACAGACGGGTTCATTTCTGGTTTGAACTGTGAGATTCAGATCACCCGAGATCTCCAGATGAATCAAAAACATCTAGATGTCCAGTTCACCAGGTTCTTTCAGGTCTCTGCAACCTACGTGTAAAAGTCGTAAAGAGCCTTCTGAGCCACCAGAGCAAAAACCCATTTCACCATCTGATTGGCTAAATGTCCTGAGCAAACATGCCCACTCCACTAATGTCAGCCAAGTAAAGAACAAAGCATTCAATTTGCTACTAGGGAGCCAGCAGCCAAAGCTAGCATAATGCTCAGAACATAGCAGCGAAAAAGGATTTTTAAGGTTTTATTTGCCAGTTTGCATGTTCTCTCCGGGCATTCGTGGGTTTTCTCCGGGGACTCTGGCTTCCTCCCACCGTCCAAAAACATGCTTCATAGGTTAATTGGTCACTCCAAATTGTCCATAGGTGTCGATGTGTGCATGGGTGTGTGATATGTGAGACCCTGCGACAGACTGGCGACCTGTCCAGGGGGTCCCCTGCCTTTGCCCATAAGTGGCCGGGATAGGCTCCGGCAGCCCCGTGACTCCAAAAGGGACAAACGGAAGAAGATGAAAAAAGGTTTAATTTGTCCATTCATAAATGAAGGACATAAGGCTGCAGGAATCCTGGAGTTTTTCTGTTTGTACCTTCATTTAAATGATTGCAGTGCAACAAACAATTGGAGCCTTAAAGTCTCGTTCTTTTGAAATAACTGAAATGTAAAAAAGATTTTCTGTTGTGGAATATATCGAGCGTCTTTTTTCCTCCCAGTCTCTTAGCCGACCACCGTGTCACATTATTCCTGAACTGATTTAGGCCTCAGTTTGACATTAGCTGTACTCCTGCAATGCAACTTTAAGGTTAACATTCACTGTTCCCAGTCTGCTAGAGAAACTGAAACAAACTGCTGGGAATAGTGGAACAATAAGAAACGTTCAGAACTGCAAGCCTCACCCCAAAGCTTCCAGGAAACCTCTGGAGCTGGTTTCCAGTTCAGAAGAACTCCTTCTGAGCTCCATTTTGGAGCTTCCTGTGGTTGACATGGAGGGGTTGTGACAAAGGCTCAGGGGGTATTTTGAAAAATGTAACTGCAGGTTGAAAGTGGTACAAAGCTGTATTTATTCCTGGAGTTCTGCCAGATCTTTCTTTTCTTTATTTAAGAAGAAACTAATTCTGGTGCTTTTGTTTAGATGTAAAAAAAGAAAAAGTGCATTTGAAAGGACACTTATTTCCACTTGATAAGCAAGAAATATTCAACAAAACATAAATATTATTCTATTTTAAAGGAAGAAATTGGAAAAATAAAAAAATCCCACTGTATCCTACTAGCTTTCTTTTACCAACCACACCCTGAACTTAAAGCACATCTTCTGTTGTTGTGCTTCGTTTTAGACAGTTGTGAGCTTTTATACATTTACTAGATATGAAGCGAAACCCATCCAGCAAAACATGAAAGGTAGTGAGTAGTTTTGAAGAGCAGGTCTCACAAATACTCAATTTTAAAGAGAAGTTATGAATAGAACAGAATAGAATAGAATAGTATGTCTTTATTGTCACTATACACATGTAGGATTCGCATCAGACGCGCATACAGTGAAATGAGAGCCGATCACTGTTCAGTGCAGACATGCATGAGAAACGTCATTGTTTATGGCCCAAACAATGATAGAAGAACAGCATCTCTGCCATTTCTGTACACAAAAGATGAAGACCGGATCAGTAATGAACACCGTCATACTCTGATAACCAACTGACAACAAAGTACACACCAACACATGAAACATTACTGTCAAACTATATATTGAGCTGTGCTTGTGACCCCATAAGGCCCAATGCAAAGGGCAGAGTTTGCATCATGTGATAACCTGAACCAGGAGCGTCAGCTAAACCAGATTGGTTTCAGTTAGAGCAGCAGCAAACACAGAAATGGATTAATGATCTTTATGCACAACGCGCTCATTTCACTTTCAGTACAAATCAGGTCAAGTAGGGAAGGCATTCTGCGAGGTGGATGTCAAAGCTACGTTACTACCCACTGACACGCATCTCCAGCCGTGACACAGCAGAATCTAGCTCAGAATCCAATGAGGTGAGTCAAAGAGCCCTGAGCTGACTTGCATGCAAACAACTCACAACCACAACCAGACCTCAGGATTTCCTATTTGTCAGAACAGAGCAGCAGACTCAGCAAAAGGCAAAAACTACTTTAGCAAGGAGTTTAAGGTAAAGCCTTTTTAGCGTTAAGTTTTCTTAAATCCAAGATGAGATTATATATTGTAGGGCTGAGTATTGGCAAGAGTCTGGCGATATTGTACCACGATACACGTCACGGTACGATATACATCCTGATATATCCCAGGACTTTAACAGAGACAATATATCACAATTTTTGCAATAAAACATTATTATTTATTTAATGTTTAGAACATTAAGCATTGCAGCTAAATCTACCATAGGAGTTGCTTTTACCAAAGCAAATTCCAAGTGCCATTATTCTGATGAATTATGAAATATTTTTCTCAAGTATGAATGTATTCTGATTTCCATAACAAAATAATTTTCATTATTAAAAAAAAGTTTACCGTAATTTCCATATTATAAATCGCTGCTTTTGTCACACGCTTTCAACCCTGCGGTTTATTCAAGGATGCGGCTAATATATACATTTTTTTCTATCGGCCACCAGAGCAGATAGGGTCAGAGTGAGACAAAGGGAATGCAAGCTTAATGATAATTCCCACTTTGAAAGTAATGGAATACAATCCATGTACCATGCACCTCTTGACTCTGAACAATCTCAGGAGGAGGCTATGAGAGAAGCTGAATGCATACTCTCATTTCTGACATAAATCACATTTATTTCGACACACCCACAAGCAAGCAAACAGAATGGAGGTCACTTCTGCTCTTAGACCCCTCAGTCATGGTGCAACAAAAAGTAACATCCATGCTCAGCCCTATTTTGGCCGCATCTCACAATCCCTTGCTGCTATTAGACCCAACGAACATGTGACCGCCACTACAACATGACGCAGCTTTCAAGTTAAAAGCAATCATTATAAGCAGTGTGAAAAAATCCACCATCACCAACGGGTTTGGAAAAGCCGGTCTGCTGTGTGATGGAGAGGACAACGCAAGCTCAGGAGTGAATTTGACTCAGAGTGACACTGACGACAACGAAGGAGACATTGAGAGAGTGTGTGGCGAAGAATGTCTGACGCTATTCCAATCCCACACTGAGGAGGAAGACTTCCATGGTTTCCGTGCAAAGGAGGAAGACAAAGAAAGCTCTCAGTGACTTTTACGTTTATGTTTTTTGAACCAGACCTGCGGTTACTTTTTTCTTTCCTTCCACTCAGCTGATCTTCCTTTGGTTGTTCACTTCCCTGTTTGGAACCCCAGAGCCTCAAAAGTGGGTTAATAAAGAATCATTCATCTTCTTCTGGGGGAAACCTTCATTTATTACAGTTCTCTTTCACTCTGTATAACAAACAAACAAACAAACACACCCCAAACACACTTTCGCTGCTCTTGCGCTCTCCCCTCCTTCTTACACACGCTTTTGGCAAATTCACATCCTCAATCTACAACACAGTGTGGCGACCCGGGGGTTAGCCCCACCTTCAGCCCCTAAGACTCATGGGAAGTGGGGAATAAAAAGGTGAGGCAAGCAAAGAAAGCAGCTGGAGTTTGTCAGTATTCAGAAGGTTAACCTGCCCCCTATTAGTGCAAAGTAATATCAGCTGGTATAGTCCTGATTGATGCCTTTTAAAAAGTTTCTCACAAGCAAAGGTGTTAGACAAGAAGCATTGCATGATGGGTAAAAGCAAAGAGCTGTCCAAAGACCTACGCAACTTTATTGTTGCAAAACACACTGAAGGCATTGGTTACAGGCGCATTTCTAAACTTCTGAAAGTTCCAGTGAGTACCATTGGGGCCATCATCCGAAAGTGGAAAGAACACGGCATTACCATAAACCTGCCACGGCCAGGTGCTCCTCGCAAGATTTCAGACAGAGGAGTCAGAACAATCATCAGAAGGATTCTTTAACAGCCCAGGACCACTCGTGGAGGGCTTCAGATAGACCTGGAATCAGCAGGTACCGTTGTTTCAAAGAAAACAAGAAGTAATGCACTCAACCGCCATGGCCTCCATGCACGCACACCACGCAAGACTCCATTTCTGAAGAAGAAGCATGTTGAAGCTCGTTTGGAGTTTGCAACACAACATTTGGATAAACCCATGACATTCTGGGAGAAGATACTCTGGTCAGATGAGACCAAAATTGAACTCTTCGGATGTCATAAGACACAACATGTTTGGAGAAAAAAATGGCACCGCACATCACCCAAAACACCATACCAGCAGTCAAGTTTGGAGGTGGGAGCATCATGGCGTGGGGCTGTTTTTTAGCATGTGGTACTGGTAGAATTCATATCATTGAAGGAATAATGACTGGAGAAAAGTATGGAGACATTCTTGATCAGAATCTGCTGTCATCTGCCAAGCTGCTGAAGATGAAAGAGGGTGGATCTTTCAGCAAGACAACGATCCCAAGCACACAGCCAAGGTAACACTCAACTGGTTGAAGAAAAAGAAAATAAAGCAGCTGGAATGGCCCAGTCAATCACCAGACTTGAATCCAATTGAAAATCTTTGGAAAGAACTGAAGATCCGGGTTCACAGAAGAGACCCCCGGAACCTTGAAGATTTGAAGGCAGTTTGTGTGGATGAATGGGCCAATATCACACCTGAGCAATGTATTCCACTGGTTTCTCCATACAGGAGGCGTCTTGAGGTTCTAATCACCAACAAAGGTTTTTGCACTAAGTATTAAATAAATTTCAGTAAGCGTGTTCAATACTTATTCCCTCTGCCATTTCACTTTATTACACATAACTTCATTTATGGACATAAATGTTTGGATTTCTTTCTATGTGTGCATTACTTGGATTGATGCCAACATCTGGTGAAAATTTCGTGTCAATAGCTCGATTAGAAATATGTGTTTTGAGAGAAATGTTGAGGTGTTCAATACTTATTTTCCCCGCTGTACTTCTCCCTCTCTGAGACTGTTGGAGTCGTGCAGAATGTACGCTACAATATATTTAAACGTGGGCGCGTGCGGCCAATATACAGGTGCGGCTTGTGCGTGTATAAAATAGTTAATCCTTTAAAAATGTAAAGGGTGCGGCTTGTTATCAGGTGCGCTCTATAGCCCAGAATTTACAGTACACGTCCTTCAGCCTTCAGTCCTTCATGGTTCTAAAAGTATGGTTAAGAAAAAAAAGTGCTCTGTGTTTCCAACACTGCTCAAATGTACGTTTTGAATTTAGCAAAAGGCTGCTGGACTAAAAAGAAACAATGAGCAATCTCCAACAATCTGACAATTTCAGTAAAAACTCAGTGTCTTTGAGCTGTGTAACAACAACTGTAGGCCTAATGATTGAACATCTACCAAGAGTTGGTTCTAAGAAGATCTTAATGATGTTTTGGTGTGGAGTTGCTAAAAGAGGCTTGATGTGGTGCACTGCTAGCTAACAGTCGGAAGTGGAACACAAAAGTAAGGCGCTTAACAAAACATTTGCTTATATTATCAAAAACTGTTTGGGCAGCAATTGAAATCCATACCAGAGTCACCAGATGAAATATTGCAATATTTCACAGAATGGATTTTGTTTCCCCCCCCCTAATAAACTGTAAACTGACTCGATTGTATTTCTAATTTCTTTTCTCTATGTGTTTTGACTTACCAGAATGTCATAACTTCTTAAAAAGGGATCCTCAAATTGTGCAGCTTACGGCTCATTTCCCAGCGATTGTGTTTGTGAGATAACTCTAAATGACAGAACAAACACAATTGAGCCCAAGACGGAATGCAAAGAAGAAGTTCAAACACCAACATGAGTCAGAAATAAACTATTTCCATAAAACATAAATGTTGAGATCTGAAGTTTAAGAACAAAGCTGCTTAAACTTCCAGCATGTTTGAGGGTCTGGATAACAACACCAGCTGAGATGGTACAACATCTACAAGACAATGACTGCATTTCTTCAAACTGACAAGCACAACAATTCCATGTCAATTTGTGCGCCGAGTCACAACGTAAGAAGGAGCTCGACTTTGGGCAAATTCATTGAATATCCAGGGTCAGTGCTCTCGCCGTGCGCTCACTTCCTGCTCCTTCTGCTGCTGCCGTTTCCTGGCTCCTGTTGCGTTCCTGCCCCTCTACTTCTGCTTCTTATACATTCAGCCTAAAATGGAGTCCACTCTAACTTTGGATCTTGCAGAGTCGCAAAAACTAAATAAGGATTGCAGCAAGAGACGATAACTTTCTCTAAAGCTAAAAATGTGGTCATAAGGCGGCCTCACAATGAAATGGATGAAGCCGACTCTTGATGCAGTCGTGCAAATGTGATGTAAACCCAAAATAAACTGAAACCAACTGAATGAATAATATTTTCACAGATCTTCTGCCTGCTTCTATTGAAGGTTTTAACAGCTGGGCAATTTTTGATTTTAAGGTAATATTAGCCAAGTATAATCTGTAAATTACTGGACCTATACAGTTTTTTTAAACTCTAAATATTTCATCAAATATGTTTGAATCCCATAAATGCAGTTTTGGTCAGATGCAGATAGGATTTGTTTGATATTTGACCTTTCTGGTCATCATTCACCAAGCAGGGTCATGGAAAACATCAATACAGAGGTTTTCACAACATATAAAGGGCTTTAATAAGCTTTATTAAGCTTGATCTACACCATAATTTCTTTGAAAATGCTTCTTGTAGGTTAGCCCATAGATCAGTGCTGAATGTTGTGGTTCAAAAGCAAACCCTGTTGCAGCTATTCTTTAATAAGCCTTAGAAATAAATAGATGTTTCCCTTGAATCAAAAATAACTAATTTTACCTTCTACGAGTGATGGAGCTAGAACCAGCAGCCATCTGCTGTGTCTCCCAACACTGCCGTGACTGGATCAACCTCTGACATACATATCACCAACCTCAAAAAGGACATCCAGAAACTCTCTGATGAGTTGAAATCAAAGAGGGATCTGCTGAATTCTTGGCTGGATGTAGCCCATCAACTATCAATGCACATTGCCTCTCCAAAGGCGCCTGTGCAAGACACTGTTCACTGGGACCTTGAAACCTTGCTGCGGCCTTCCTCAAGCTCCAAACCCAAACTGCTTTGGTCTGAGGTGGTGTGCCGCAGGAAAAAACCTTGGATCGAAATGGGCTCATTCTCTCCAACCGCTTTGATGTTCTGTCAGGTCCAACATCTGACCACGTCATGAAAGCTGCTCCTACACTCAGTGGGGAAAAGCATCGCCCTGGCTCTGCTTCTCGGACCAAGAAAGAAGGTCGCCTAGCATTTGGAGGTTCATCTACCGTCAAACGCTGGCAGCTCCTGAGAGACGCAGTGAGACGCTATTAGGTGACGGACATATGTCAACATATGGCTACAGATGAGGACTACAGATCAGCATCCATGAAGGGAAAAGACAGTTGGATTAGTCCAATGCTGTGTGTTGACATTGTTACACAAAGATGGTGTATGCCACAGTAACACATCCAATCTGTTAACCAACTTAAAACAGCATCACCGACTGTATCAATCAGGTCTACAAGAAAAAAAAATGTGCAAGTTAAAAAAAAATTTTTTTCAAGCCAGTGTTAAATATTCAAAATATCCTACATTGGTCACTTTTATTTATTGTTATGTAAAACCAATAAATGCATTTTTAAGTAATTTTCTATAGAGATAGAGATAGATACTTACTTTATTAATCTCCCAAGGGAGCAATTCAGGTGTCCAGCAGCAAAACACACACAATAAATAACCATAAAATAATAGTTCATAAAATAGCAGTTCATACCAGACAGATTTGTTAGACAGCAGTACCGAACCGAGCCCTATGAAATTCTGCATCGAACCGAATTGAAATTTTAGCGTATCGCTACACCCCTAGAATCTACAGTAGTCCCTCGCTATAACATGGTTCACCTTTCGCAGTATCGCAGATTTTTCTAGAGCAATTTTGCATGCTAGTTTTACATTTTCAACAGCTAGTAGTGTTCTGCACCCGGATTAACTGTAGACCAGGGGTGTCCAAATCCAGGCCTCAAGGGGCCAGCCTTCGACTAGTTTTCCAGAGACCTTCCCTTATCTCCTGTTGATCACCTGGCTCAGGTGTGTATAGTCAATAAGGAGTTTCAATGGCAGGTTGCATGGAAAACATGTAGGACACCGGCCTTCGAGGCCTGCAATTGGACAACTCTGCTGTAGACCTTCATCTATTCTGTGACCTGTTCACTGTACAGAATGCATTCTTTTTTCAACATTTATATATTTTCATTGAACTGACTTTTCTGCCAAGGTTTGAACTTTTTAGAGTTCAAACAAAAGAACAAAGTGTTAAATTTTCCATGTCTGCCTGAGAAAAGCGTATACAGAGGAGTGAGGAGTTTTACAGCCTTAAAACATGTGTAATAATTGTAAAAAATAAATAAATAAATAAAAATAAAAAATAAACGTTGCACAGCAATTAAAGTACCAATAATTTATTTAATATTTCTTTCTTTTATAAGAGCCCCTTGCATAAACAGGATGATGCCCTGCGAGATGTCCGTTATCAGAAATGAATAGACTTTGTGGAAGCAGACAGTTGCTTCTGGCATTATCCTTTATTTGTCATTGCCTTTATCTAGAGACCATTGGGTAGTTTATCCGGGAGATGGAAACAACTAACAGGAGTTGCTAGCAGCTGACCAGAAACATCTGGGGATCAAACCCATTCATCCCCACTGAATGAACAACCAGCTTCACAGCTTCTGGAGTGCATAACCTCACCTCACTACATGTACACTACATCACCAAAAGTATTGGCTCACCCATCCGAATGATCAGAATCATGGTTGAGTCTGGGTTTGCAAAGAAAACAGTACATTTGGGACACCATTGCGCAGAGTGTAAAATTTGATGGAGGAGGAATTATGGTGTGGGCTTTTTTTTTTCAGGATTTGGGCTTGTATCTTAGTTGCAGTGAAAGGAACTCTGAATGCTTCAGAGTACAAAAGTTTGGACAATTTCATGCTCCCAACTGGTGTGGATGAACTGGACTGGCCTGCACAGAGTCCTGACCTGAACCTGATAGAAAAGCTTTGGGATGAATTATGGCAGAGACTGAGAGCCAGGCCTTCTCCACCAACATCAGTGTGCGACCTCACCAATGCACTTTTGAAAAGAAAAAATCCTAGAAACACACTCCTCAACATTGTGGACAGAAGCTGTAATAGCTGCAAAAGGTGGACATCATTTTGAACTCTATAGGTTAGGAATGGGTTTAAATTTGAGTCAAGGCAGGCGAGCCAATACTTTTGTTAATATAGTGTATCTGCACAACAAAAATGTCAACATCACCTCCATGTTTACTGCAGTACAGGAGGCGCCTGGTGGTTTTTAGATGAAGCTTAAGCCACACATCCTGCCACCCAGCCTTTCTGCAGCAGATAGACGTGCACACAGGGCATGTTTGGAGTGCACAGCAGTGTGGGAAGTAGGGGCCCTGAATGAAAACATGCTGGTACAGAGATGTATCAAACGCTTGTCCACCCCTGGCATATAAAAAAAGACATGTTGATCCAAGATTTAACTGTGGCTTCTTCCTGAGAAAGGAGACCGTACACTCCCGCAGATTTCTGTACTTTCTCACAGCAGCTGGTCCAACACCCTCTGGTGATACCTGCAGAAAGCTGCCAGCAACTGAGCATCTGTGGGTAGATGGCAGCTTAATTTAAGTACCTTTACTTTTTTTTTTAACCAAAACATAAATAACTTTCTTGGTCCAAAGTGACATCGGGCAAGTGATTCTATTTTGAGCTTAATTTTCTTTATAGATTTCCTCCATGAGAAAAATACCACAAGAACATGTTAAAAACGCCAAAAAACATCATTTCCAAACATCTGCAATATTTTAAATTGATCAGGTTTAACACAGCAAGTGATGGGCAGCTATCTAATGAGAAACCAGGTTATAATCATCTATGAATAGTTAAATACCCCTTGTGCTATCCTATGGCGTCCAGATGACCCCACCCTTACATTGACGTGTTCTCCCTACCATGACAAAGGTGGAAAGATTTCATGTAATCCATGGACACCAGTGAAGATCACAAATCATTGAAGAAAAAGGGTCAGCGCACTGTCTTGTGGGGTCTAGATGACCCAACTCCCAATGTTAATGTGTCTAGGATAGCACAAGGGTTACAGTGTTCCCATGTTTGGCACGGATGTAACATTCTGAAAATAACCTTTAATAGGTGAAATCCAGAAAGTGAGATTACACTAGCCGCCCATTCTGTTACGGACCAAAGGCTGTAAAACTCCTCTCTACACACTCTATGCCCTTTTCTCAGACAGACAGGAAATTTTTTTACATTTTTCTGTCTTTTTGAAACTCTCAAGATTCAAATTTCCATAGAAAATAAGTCCAGCTTTTCAGAATGAAATCAAAGATCTGATAGCGATTAAAGATTTGTGTAAATTTGCCAAACTAAATGCATTCAGTACAGGAGACACCTCACAGAAGAGATTGATTGACAAGGTCAAAGGCCAATCTGGACATTTAACACAGTTTGCTGTAAAAACTTTTTTTCATATTGTGTTTGTTAGGACCAACGGGTAAATGGTAAATGGCGTATACTTATATAGCGCTTTTCTACCTACAAGGGCCAAAGCGCTTTACAGTCACAGACCCATTCACCCAGTCAGACACTTTCACACACTGGTGGTGGCTCCGCTGCCGAACACTGGCGCCAACCTACCACCAGAGGCAAGGTGGGGTTCAGTGTCTTGCCCAAGGACACTTCGACACATGGGTGTGCAAGGCGGGAATCAAACCTGCAATCTTCTTGTCTGGAATGCAAGTGGGGAGAGTCATTCAGTCCAGTTCTCACCTAGAGTCAATGGGTGCACCCTGGGCAGGTCAACAGTCTATCACAGTGCTTCAAACAACAAATAAGGTCACAGACTCCTTTTTTATCAAACAGTGGCTTTTTTATCAGACGACAGTCAGATTAACCCCAGTCATGGACCCACTCGCTCTAAAAGTCTGAGGGTGTGTTAAAACTGGGAAAATCCTTTTTCCGGATCCAGTCCCGAACCTTGCTTTTGGTCTGTATTCAGACTGGCACCAAGTCGCCCATTCTGTTATGGACCTGAGCTTGTAGACAAAACCACGTGACTAAGACGCCCCAAGGCGGTTACTGGCACGGAGACGTGCCGTGTGTGCTTTAACTCAGTAGATGCTAACAACTGCAGTGTTGAGGAGACGTCGGGTATGAAGGTACGCTGATAACTGTTTATTATGAATTGTTGGGAAAACAGTGAGAAGCAATGTGTGTCACGTTAAAACTTGTTTTGATGAGCCTGATTTCATTCAATCACATTTCAATGAGTCGATATGTCTCAATGTTGTGATGTTATGGCAAGAGACGTCCCAGTAGCCACTATCAGCATAACGAGACACAGAAAAGCATGTCAGAAGTGTTTTCAGCTGTTAAAATAAACGTTGGAACCTTTTTTCTGTTCGATAACATGACAATCGTTGCTTTACATTTATCAGCGACGCGCCTCCTGCTTCATTCCTCTGTTTACGTCGGCTACGGTGGCCATTTTGGTTCAGTTGTTCCGCTTTCTCTTTCTGGATAAGGAATGGATGAAGAGTACAAAGCTTTCAAACACTGAGTGTAGTTTCTTCTCAGACTCAGAGTTTCCGCCTCAAACTCTGTCTGAAGGCCTCAAAGCAGACGGAGAAACTAAAAGCTTCACCTGCTAAAAAGGGAAAGTGACAGAGTATAAAATCCCCACAAAGACAAACAGGATCATCAACTCTCTGCTTCTGTGCTCAGAGGAATTCCAGTTATTCCCTCTGGCTCGGACCCATGTGCTCCACAACAACACGCCCTCCATGCTGCTGTTGAATCAGCACCTTCAGCCTGGCAACCCCAACCTCTGCCCGTTGTTTACAATCAACTTCCCTTTACAGCTGATTTATGGGTCTTCAATCGTAGACAAAGCAATCACTCATTCTTCAGTAGCTCCTCTCCCTAAACGTTTCTTTGGTTTTCAGCTGCTCTGATGAATTAGTGGTCAGATGAGGGCCTGCTTCCTCTTTGGCACATCTCAATTTGTGTGACTAGAGACCATCGGTGCAAAATGGCACCTCAAGAAAGAAGAACTTGCAGGAATATTAGAAGGACCCGACACCATATTCGGGGGTTTACCTCAGGTCCCAAAAGAACATCGTGTCCAGCCAAATCAAAAGGTCCAGAGATCTGTTTCTTTGTTCACTTCCGGGCACCTGAGTGTCCGGCTTATCGGCGAGCCAGAAAAGTGACACAGCATCTTTTCAGACGACAGTCCTCCCCCAGCACACGCACACAGGACACACACTTCCCTCCTCCTACCACAACAGGATATTGCTCAGTAGCAAAACAGGGTTCTGGCATGTAGAGGCAGGACAGGGACAAGAAGAATGACAAAACACGAGGCAGGAGGGTGATACCATCTCCCGGCCCACAGACAACAGGACTGTGTTGGTTTTGGCCTGTCTGGTCTATAAAAACCATATTAGCATAATTCCTTGCACAACAGGGGGACACATTTTCATTTGACGAAATAAAAAAGGGCAAAGATAAGTGAAGGGAGAGACGGTGTGAGCGCCAGATCCTGTTGATGATCAAAGGAGATTACAGTAAAGAAAAGCATGAAAGATGAACGTGCTGAAGGAGTGTTGGGTGAAAGGCATTCTAGGTTGTTTCTGCAGCAGGACTCTGTGCTATAAACAAACCTTGAATCAGGGGAGTTAACCTTGAAACGCTCACAGCAAAGGCTGTTTTATCATCATTCCAGGATCAGACCTTCTAGGACAGATTTTATTTTTTCTTCAGCCTCTGCGTGTTTTTGGTGGAGCATCTTTACCAACGGACAAAAGGGTTTCTGGGTCACAACAGACTGAACCAAAGTCCTGGAAGAGATATGTCACAAGAATAATAGTAATAACAGTGGAGGCTGCTGTCCCATCCAAGTGTTTCCTTAGAGTCCCACTCCGATCATCTTTTGATCTATTTCCAAGGCGTTCCCAGTGGACTTTTAATTATGACTATCACGTTTTTTCGACAAATCTAAAAAACCTGTCGTTTTCTAGTACACAATTTCTGAAGAGCAGCAGACGTTCATTATAAATTAAACAATGAACAAAAATGGCGAGCAGTATTGGAGCTGTCCAGCCGTAAAGTTTGAATCCAGATTCCAGCTTAGAAGAGGAAAACAAAGACGTGCATGGATCTATTTGTCTGAACAGTGGATGCATCAGAATAGAGCGGAAAAGGGAGCTTGCCGCCCGCTACAACAGCGTTTTCCAAACATTTTTTCATCTGCTCCTGATTCAAAGCAATTTGAATAAAGAAATACTCAGAAAAGCCATTTTTATCCTAAGGTTTTACATATATGACCTTCGCAGTGACGTGCAGTGAGGTTGATGGCTGGTGAGGCACTGACTCCTCTGGAGTCAGATTTACAATGAAAGAGCTGAACATTTCAGCATTCATCCAACAGCAGGTAACGGCATATAAAATACACACAAGAACATATTTGTCCAACAGAGAATATGTCTTTTATAGACATGGATAGAAAACTCTTCTTGTGTATAAATTATTCATATGTACACTAAACAAATTAAAGCACACACGTGTGTTCAGCACACATTTTATTTTGACCCTCAGTAACTATTTCTGATATTTTTCCAACTTCAAATTCTGGTGTTTTAATCAGTGTTATCAAACAGTGTCTGTGAAAATGATTGTAAAAATAAAATAAATTATTTTACTTACATTTTTTCCCACTTACTCCCATGTTATTTAAAAAAAACAAACATTGAAAAACATGTTTAGCTTTACTCTGAGTCCATGTCTTGATCCTTCTCCACAAAAAGCTCTATGATGTGTTGGAAAGCCTTCCTGTATTCCTTTATCTTCTGTTCTGCTTCTACGGCAGCAGTGTAGCTACAAAGCAGCTGTCAGCTTATGTCTGCCCCCTGCTGGTGAGGCATGCCTCACCTGAAGCCTTTTCTGCGGGCCTACAGCAGCGTTTTCAGCGCACGTCTCTGTTAGCATCATGCCGTCAGACATGAGGCACAGCGCTTCAGAGCCTCACCCGGAGTTTTCACTCCGTCTGTGATCGCGCAACACTCAAGTTCAGCGATTTTAACCTCAGAAAGTGTAGAAAACGTGTTGAGTTGACTGAAAATGTATATTTATCAGTGGAAAATATTTACCTAATTGACCTCTATTTTATCACGATTATGACAGGAGAGGATGTGCCTCACTTGCCTCCCCTGACCGCACGTCACTGGACCTTCGTCAGGAGAAAATGTATTAAATACCCCAAAAACACCATTTTCATTGGAGTGGGTGCTCTTTAAAAGAGTGTTTGTATGTAAGAGTTGAGCTTTCATGACAAGCTTGGGTGCATACGTGTCCGCTGCAGGGCCTGATATGCTGATGCAAGCCATTTTCTGCTGCATCAAAGCAGCATCAAAGTCCAAAGTTTCATAACCCAGCAGAGATATAGAAGGCTTTCAACCTGAGACCGGACTGTCACCGGGAAAGCATTCCAGTCTGCCCTGGGCTCCTCTTCAGTTGGTCAGTCATGTGACCGTGCAGTCAAACAACACTTACAGTCAAACAACACTTACAGCACATGCATGCTGTCCAAATAATTTGTAAATATCGCCTAGACTCCGACAAGTGAGTGCAAAGACAAACTGCTGTGACTTACTGTTGTTGGACTTGAGGTCCCGGTGGATGACGGGGACGATGGCCCCGCTGTGCAGGTACAGCATCCCTCTAGCGATCTGCACAGCCCAGTTGACCAGGACATGGGGCGGGATGCGGCGGCCGGCCAGCGCTCGGCTCAGCGGCCCACCGGAGGCGTACTCCATGATGAGGCACAGGTTGGGTTCCTGCAGGCAGACCCCCTTCAGGGTGATGATGTTGGGGTGGGTGAGCATGGCGAACAGGCGCGCCTCCTGCATCACATTCTGGGCCGTCACGCTGATGTCCTCGTCGGGGTCTTGGCGGGCCGCCTTCACTGCCACCAGCTCGCCCCTCCATGTACCGCGATACACTTTCCCAAAGCCCCCGACCCCAATCACCTCCTGCAAGCTGAGCTCCCGGAAATCCACGTCCGCAGGTTCAAACTGGGCCACCACGGCCTGGCCGAGCTCGCCAACCACACCGCTACTAGGGAGCTTGGCGTATCCACTGGGCTTGAAGGAGCCATAGTTGGATGGGAAGATGCCCACCTTGTTGTTGACCTTACCTGCCCACCAGCCCTCGTCCCCTGAAATCTCAGAGTCCAGAGAAAGCACCTCCACCAGGTCACCTTTGCGCAAGGTGAGCTCATCTTTACAAGACGCCTCATAGTCAAACAAGGCCGTCCATACAGGGTTGGTGAAGTTCCCCTTTTGCGACTGATCCAAGTTTTTCCAGTTCGACAATGAGCTGCGACTGAATATGTTCTTCAGCGGCTCCATGGAGCCTCCAGCAGATGTTTTGACTGGGTCTGACTTTGCACACCGGGGGTTGGAAAATAAAGTACAAAGGAGTACTTTATGACGCCTCGCTCCCTTTCCTGTCTTTCTTGTTGGCTCATCAGGGACCAAAGAAATGTGTGCAAATTTTGGACAGACAGGAGTGGCGTCAAAGACAGCGGCGAGTCAACTCTTTATCCAACCTCTCCATGATCTTAAGAGGAGATGTTTTACACTTAATCCTTTCAAAATGAACACAAGCAATCTGTGTGAGTGATAGCTTTCTAACACATGAGCAAAACATCCTTCCACTTCTCCTCTATCCTAATGAAGTTTTTCTTCCACAATGCCACCTGTTGGGCTGTTATTTAGACACAACTAGAGGGGTTAAACACCTCTGAATGTTGCTACAGCAACCCCAAACACCCATCTGTCCGTTTGCGGGGATCTCTGGGTTTGTAGCCATTAAATGCGGCGGTGACCGCGGGCAGGAAGCGCCGCGAGGCGGAGAAGAATGGCAGGAAAGGAGCCTTCTGTCCAGCCGTCCAGCCAGCCTTAGTTAGTAAGACCCAACATCCAGCAAGTGCGCGTGAGCGCTCCAGGACCCCGTCAGGAAACCCCGCGTCCCTCTGAGGCGGAGGCTCCACGCGCCCCCCATGACGGGCAGTTCCACGCTGAGATTAAAGCGCTAAAAAAAAAAAAAACACGCAGACTTTGGAACAGGAAGGGCTCTTCAAACCGAATCCCGTTAGCTCTCTCTCTCTCTCTCTGGTGGTGCGGGGCTTTCAGCGCACCGTCCGGTGCGGCTCGGAGCTCCAGTCGGTCCCGGTGACGTCCGCAGAGCGCGGCAGATCCATCGTAGCTTCCAATCACGTTCCTCCGGCTCGGGCAGCTCTCCGCCGCCAGATACTCGACCCACTTCACGTCGGTGCTCACACAGGCAGCGCGGAGGGTGGGGTTTCAAAACTTTTCTGTCCCAACAGGAAAAGCGTCGTCAGATGACCGCCAAGCTTCCGCTCAGAAGCACGCAACTTCCGGGTCAACTAACAAAATAAAAGCGCTTCCTGTTGAACAACTTCAAAACCAAAAGGAAATTCGAACTCATTGGATTTTTTTAAACATTTTAAATGTATTAAACCCCAATGCGTTTTGAACTGATGTTTCTTTTCACATATATAGTATATGTATGTTTATATATCCATAATGTTGTTTTATTTTTTTATTTATTTCTACAATGTGTACACATTTCAGTAACCCCTGAGACATTCACCATGTTGTTGTATTATGTTTTTTGTCAAAAAAGTCTGGGGGTGGGGCGCTTTCTGCTGCGGAACGTCCATTTGTTTTCAAGATAAATTAATTCAACACAAAATATTAACCTGTGTTTGATTCTTCAGCACTTTGTTATTGCTTTTGGCTTTAAAATCCCATAACATTGTTTGAAATGCCATTTAGAATACTGCCAGGTTGGTAAAAACCATTGACTGTATGTGAGAACTGGACTGAGTGACTCCTCTCCCTTTGCGTTTCAAACAGGAAGTACCCGCTGGTTCCCAAAATGCCAAAGAGACATAAACAGCTGTTACTCAGTTGTTAAACTTTTAAAAATAACCATTCTTGCTCTGCTGCATGTTTTAACATGTTATTGGTTATACAGATTTTTTAACATGATATTTTTCTTTATTGTGAGTTATTATGTCATAAACTAACCAATCAGATGCCTCCATATTAGTATGTGGTCTTGTGTCGAATGTTTGAAGCGTTTGACCGACTGATTCTCTCAAGCCCACTTCCAGAAGAAGGGTTGCGGCCGTCCAACCAGTTCACTCCTGACTGGTGAGAGCGGTTGCCATAGAAACATTGACTTTGACCGACTTGGACCAATCACTGACAGTGGTTGTGTCCAAATTCGCGGGCTGCATTCTTCCTGGACTGCATTTGCGGGCTGCTTACGTCACAGCGGCGCCACAAGTGCTGTCCAAATTCAATGACTACTTCAGATATCGAAAACGAATACGGCATTCTTTTTCTCGATTTCAAGGATTGGTATGGTGTATCCTTCTATGCTGTACATATCCCAAGATGCATTGCGGCCAAACCCGGAGATTTTCTGTCAACAATGGCGGACTGTGAAGTGGAACCCGGAGTTGGAGATAATTACACCTTATTATATTTACTCCTCCAAGATTAAAAGTTGGATCAAATAAGCCAGGAAAAGTCCTTGTTCCTTTCCTTGTTCACTACTCCTCTCTGTTTGGGATTCATGGTTGCTGGGCAACGGGACATTCGCCGATGCAGCGCCTGGAATTATCTAAAGGCAAGCCTCGTCCAAATTCACTGCCATTCACATCTGGCCTACCAACTTGACGCAGGACCCGGCCAACGTCGCCCAGGAAGGCCGTGGCCATTGAAAGATGCAGCTCTCGAATTTGGACACACCCACTGACTATTCTGGCTCCAACATGCCGGCGTCCATATTGCCTGCCAAAAAATGACGACCGAAGTGACTTTATTTCGTTGGAGCCAGAAGTCAACCCTTTTCTATGTGTGACATCACATTCTGGTGCCAAAACTCGCCATTTGACGGCAGTGGGTTTATTGGTTACACTAGTGTGGTGGGCGTGTCACCTGGTTAGACAGCGGTGAGTGTGTGAATGAAGCCCATCGTCCGTTGGAGCGGGTGAGCTGGGGAGATGCGTTTCGATGAAAAATAAAAAAACTTTGATAACATTAATGCTTTGACACGATGACACAATGTTATTTTGATACTTTGTCACTTTGACAATTGGTTACTTTGTAGTTTCGCATTTGTTGCTTGTTCAGTGCTTTATGGTAATTAGACATTGCTTAAGCAACGCCTTTTCAAAGCCTTTCATGATAACGCCGCCAGCACAAATGCAATAAATAAAAATAATACCGTCATTAAATCATCTTCGAGCATAAAGATAGTTGCGTCATCAATGGCAACAATCTCCCATTTGCTCGCAGCGGAACATGTTTAACAAAACACACATGTAGCTGCTACATCACTCTCACTCTGTCCAGTTCTCATTTACAGTCAATAGGAGGCACCATCTTGGGAAGTCCACTTCATGACCTGTTGCTCACATCCATCCATCCATCTTCTGATCATCATGGATCTGTTTTGGGGCTTTGGGGTTGCTGGAGCCTATCCCAGCAACTGGGATACATGCTGGACAGCTCACCAGTCTGTCGCCAGGCAATCACACACATTCGCATCTAAGGAGCCATTTAGAATCAGCAATCAACTTATGAAGCCCATGCGTGGATGGTGGGAGGAAGCCAGAGGACCCACGCATCCATGAGGAGATGGGCAAACTCCACTCAGAAAGAACCCAGCTGGGATTTGAACCAGGACCTTCTAACTGTGAAGTGAGATTAATGACCACGGTTGATGACATTCCTCCTAAAAGTAGTTCATGGCCTTCAACTTGCAGACGGTGACTCCTGACAGTTCAGCACCTTGTTCAGTGGGAGCCCCATCTTTGAGTTCTTTGTCGCATGGGGGGGGGTGTCCAGTAGCTAATGGCGAGTCTGCCCCTGACCTGAGGCCTGATTGGAGACCCAGAAGCTCAAAACAAGAGTCAGTGGAAACAGTAGCATAAACGCCTTCCCTAGAATCGTGGCACCATTTAGAAGAGAAACAAACTGAATGAGTTTTAAGGCAAAATGTATGACAAATCCACAAACACACTTTGTTTCACAATACATTAATACAAACAGGAAAATCCCTCATTGTCAAGTTTTGTGAAATCCTTCAACGATGAAATCATGTATTCAGGAAACAAAAGTTTCTGATGTCAGAAGAAACCATTCATATTCATAATGGAAAATGAAAGTAGGAAAGTCATAAATGTGGTGTTTTTCTTCATGAATAACTGTAAAATGTAAAGGTATTACAAGGGAAGATCTGCCAAAATAAAACCAAGAATTCCAACTTTTTGTCTCCAAGCTAAAACTATTTTCACTCCTGCCAGTGTTTTGTAAACTATCATTTAGGTGAGGAATGTAAATGCTAGGTTTAGTTTTTGTTCAAAAGCAGAGTTCACCAAGTTGTTTTTTTTTAAGTGCAAGTTTTCTGCCGGTTTGTCCAAACTCTATTGTTGGAAATCTAACCAACTGAAACACAAAATAAAAAGAATATGCCATCCAAGAAATGGGCTCTACACAAATCATTCTGGGAAATAATTTTTTTTTTTGAAAAAATAAAATTTACTGGACACTAAACAGAGAAGCTGTTTTTTTTAAAATACCTTTCCTTTAGAAATCCCAATCATATCAGCAAAATGTTGCCTCTTTGCGAGCCGCTTAAACATTTATCTCAGCATCCAGTTTCGTGACTTTTAAGACAACAAGAGTATCTCATGTGAAATGTCCATTTAAGGCAACATATCAGCGGTTACAATTTAAAAAAATACATGCTGTGCCTTCATCACATTATGTCACAAACACTGTCATTACTTAGACGACATATGATAATGTTCAGCGTCTGTAGAAAGCTTTTACCGAAACAAAAAAAAACTATCTCTTGCATGTCATAAGTGAAAAAAGGAACCCAACGTTTTTACACACTGAAACCTCAACAAACATAACAAATAACAAAATAAATAAATGTTCAATGTACCAGCTAAAGCTCGTCTTTAGCAGTGTAGGTTTCAACAGAATCCGGTGTCAGACCGTGGAACAAGTGAACAAAACAATGAAGCTCAGAGAGTGTCTGCGATCGGCGGCAGTTTCGCACTACATATCCCATGATGCATTGGGTTAAAGTGCCAGCCTCTCAGAGCACAATGAGTCTTCCCTGTTAAACGTCTTGAAACCACAACGAACACATCAAACAGTTTTTGAATCTTCTTGATGGAATCAGAGGTCAACAGTTCAGTTCTCCTTCAAGGTTTGTGTTTATTAACAGCCAAACATCCCAGAGTTTGGTCCAAGTCATCTTTCTAACTGAAACACTTTTCTAATAACGTCTTTGGATTATTTTATATGTTAAACTTAAGAAGAAGTAATAACAACATTTAAGGAACAGGATTCAGGTGAAGTGGCCAACAGACACAATTAAACTACATTGAAACAATTTAATTATCTAAAAAGAAATAAAACATTTTTGTTAAGGTTTTCAAAGATTTCATCTTTGATTAAGACAAAAGAAAAACTAATAAAACTTCAACCTGTTCACTTTTTGTGTAGCTCCAGAAAACATAAATATAATGTTAGTCTTTTTGTGTAAAATCGATCAAACATATTGTGATCATACAATTGTTTAAAAATTACAGTTGCCTTTGCATCAACATTGAAAAAATATAAAATAAATATTTAGAAATGATATTTTTGTTTTTTTGTCAGGTTACATAAAAGTGCATGTTAATAAATTGGAGGGGAAAACAACTACCAGGGTAAAATGTCAAATATTTTAGTTCAGGGGTGTCAAACTCATTTTCACCGAGGGCCACATCAGCATAGTGGTTGTCCTCAAAGGGCCGGACATAACTTATACATGTAACTAAATGTACCGACAAATACATGTAACTACTCCTTAATGTTAAATAACTATATAATAACTACTATAATTTTGAAGTGACAATTACAGTTGCATAGAAAACATGTTTGCTTGTTATTCTAGCATAAATCCTTTTAAATTTGATTCTGTCAGGTTAGGTTATATGGACAGCGTTTAAGTCCTAATGTATTGTTGCCCAATCCGATTTTTCAAGTCCAATTCACCCTAGATATGAATAAATACACACCAATTTTTAATTTTATTTTAAGAAATTAAAAAAAAAATTTGCTCTCGCGGGCCACATACAATGACATGGAGGGCCACATTTGGCCCCCGGGCCTTGAGTTTGACATACGTGTTTTAGTTGAAAATCATTGCTGACAACTCACTTAACTTTTATTACATCTTTTGGAAAAAACAGCTGCAACTTCCAGCTTTTTCTGCCACAATTATCACAAAAATGCACGTGAGATCGTGGAGGGGCTGTAGATCAATACAGACTATAGAGTTTCTCCTTTTTTCAATTTTTGGATGCTGGGATTTTTGTCAGGGATAAAGTGTGCCTTGGCTCAAAAAGGTGGTTTAGGGAAGGGAGAGATTTAGTGGATAACATGAAAGGAGAGAGGGACGTAGATCACACTTTGTAGCAATGATGAGACACCACAGAGACTGGATCACAGTTTTACCCCGTAGCTGCTTTTGTCTGTGTGTTAAAGCAGCAAAGAGCCACACAGCTGATCTTCCAGCCGGTATGCCGTACCTCCGCCTGATCTTATACCAGTTTGCAGTACTCTCTGCCATGGAGTTCATCAACATTCCACAGGGGGCAGTAGAGGGGCTTTTCCTGCTCATTTCAAAGTGGCTGCTTCCATGTATTTTCAAAAACACTTTCTGCTGGAAAAGTTTAGCTAATTTTCCAAACTTTATGGTGAGAATAACTCCTCCATTGTTATTTCTTTTTTCAACAAAAGGTGTATTGAAAGAAGGCAACTTTTGTTGATAATTATTTCTTTATGACACAGTCACAATCACATTTGAGACAGTGGATGAATAAGGTTCTTATATTCATGTCAATAGTTTTGCATCTTAAACTAAAAATGATCTTTTTTTTTGGTGGGTTTCAAAAAAGGGTTTAATAAGAAAAAAGGTTAAATTTTAAAATTTCTTCGCATTAAAATAGAATTATTTTGATATCTAAGTTCTACATTTTCACTTTTGAAACAGAAAAACGTGGATTGGAAACCTTTCCCCCGGTTCTACGATGCCTGCTTCCTGATTTGAATAATAATATGAACACAGAGGAGAGCCTCTATTTACGGTTTTTTAAAACACAAGGTGTTTTTTGCAGGATTTACACACGTTCCTCAACCTTCAACGGAGTGTTTGTTTCGTGTTTTTCTACTTTTATAGACCACAAAAACCGCTCACATGCTTCCTGCCACAGCCAGGCAAAGATTAGGCTTCCTTAGGAACACCTTTAGGTGTATGTTATCATAAGTGCTCCACGTGATTGGGGAGGGGGGGGGGGGCACACAATGAAGGGTTGTTTTTTCACAGAAAGGTCAGGGAATTCCGTTCGTCCGCATTTTCCCAAGTTTCTGAAAGCTTCAAGGCACTTGGAAGCGAGTGGCGTGATGGGCGGGGCTGGGAATCGCAGGCCCACCTTTGGCCCCCACCGGCTGCCGCATGGAAACACTGGGTTTCCTTCTGCGGGCCCTCCTCCCCGTCCTGCCGCTTGTTTGAACACTGATCCTCAATCACCTACAACTCCCCCCCCCCCCTTCCCACACAAACACATGAACCCAAGCCCCGCCTTCCCCTCAGCAGTCCGCTGAGTCAACGCTTGTGCAGGAAGGATGCAGTTGTTTTTGTGGATCCGAGTCGCTCTGGTGAGGATGGGGGGTGTGGGGGGGGGGGGGGGGCGATAGAATGGGCCTTCTAAGGAAAATAAAGCAGGACAGAGGCTTCACACAGCGAGGGCCTTGAATGCAGACGTTCTGATGGAAACAATGGCATCTCTGTGAACACCTGTCCACAAACCTGTGCCGTCTTGCACTTATCTGATCCAAATACCGGGAGGAAGCTGCAGAGCTGCATATAAATGGCAGCTCTTTGAGGCCGCGTGAGTCATGGGGGGGGGTGTACATATACATCAACATGACTTACACGTGAGGGAAATGTTTTCATGTTGCACAATCCCACACAGAGCCCTGTCGAAGGCAGTGGGTCCAAAAACCAAAATAGGACACAGCAGCCAGCAGGGTTGTACGGCTCGCAGGGACTACCCGCCCTCGCCAGACCCCTAAATAATCCCCCTTTTACCCGCCCTCACTGACTGAGGGGGCGCTAAGGAGCCCTCCTCTCTCTCTGCTACCCCGGTTAGAGCTGCACATGGCAAATTCACAAACACCTACTTGTTTCAAAATGGCGGCTTTTCTGTTGGTTTGATCTCCACAGCAACCATTTTATTTTTCAGTCACCTGGGAGCGACGAGCAGGTCTACGACCTTTTCAGAAGGATCGGGAAAAGTACATTTTTTAGATTTCCTTGGCAACGGTAGTTTGTTGTTAGCCACGCCCACATTCCTGATATGTTCATACCTTATGTCGTATCGTTTCATTCAGCTTGAGCAAACAACTGAAGTTTTAAATTAATCACATTATTCCGGGGGGGGGAAAGAGATTAACCGATGAACGCTTCTTTTGCTAGCTCGCCACGCTAACATCGTTCAAAATCCACAACTTCTAACTTCTATCACAAGTTGCTTCCCAGTGATCCTCGAGGAGTAAGCAAGTGACGGATTGAAATCCCTGTGGGAGGAGTTTAAATTGGAGAAGGTACTAAAGGTGGTTTTCAGGAAATTTAACATGGTGGCCTCTTCTCGAGGTCAAAGGTCACAAAATCTTCGGTTGTGCCTGTACATTTAACTTGGTGATCCCTTCCACAATTTTAATCCCCATGTTGTGGAAAAAAAATGTGAAAACTGGTAAAATTCACATTCTGCCACAAACTGTGAGTGTTGACCATCCTCTAAGTAATGTTTCACTTGATGGAATCTGCAAAAGTCTTCTTTTTGTAAGTGATTTGCATTTTTCAGGTCTTGAAAACTCTTCCGATTTCCTGTAACCCTTGTGCTACCCTAGGCACTTTAACATTGGGAGTTGGGTCATCTAGACCCACTAGACCAGGGGTGTCAAACAAACGGCCGTATCAGGCCGTATCAGGCCCGCCAGGTGGTCTCGGGTGGCCCACACATGAAGAGTAAAAATCAAAAGGATGTTTAAAAAAGAAAGCACGTTTTTAGTCCATTCCTGTGGCGAGTTATGATTTTTTAAAGAAATAACCGAAATGTGCAATTCCGCCACTAGGGGGAGCAAAGGAAAAGCAAAACAGATTAAACAGCAAATATCTGCATGTGCCAAAAGGGAAACCTAACAGCTCTGTGTCTGGGTAAGATGTAGTTTGGTTCCTCGTGAGCCTCACCACTGTTACATTGCTATAAGAATGATCAGTAGTGACACAATAATGAACAAAATGTTGTCAGAATGATAAAATAAGGTTGAAGTGGAGTGCTGAGCTTTCCAGGAAAAAATGGAAAGAGTTTTATTTGTTCATGGAGCTGAATGCAAAACCTGTGTGATTGGTATGTCATCAACAGGTCGCAGTGCTCAAAGAATATAGCATTCAGCACCACTGAGACTCACCATAAAGAAAAGTTTCACCCTTTGCAGTTAAGAAAAGAGAAGATTTATCAACTGGACTGACAAAATAACCGTCTGCATTTACTGCAGTCGTGATGGAGCAGTGACAGATGCCTGATTGCAGACAAGTTGGAGCAAACATCCAAACCATTTTCTGATGGTGAACTTATGAAAAAAAGGCTGAAGGCTGCAGAAGTCTTGTTCCCAAAAAGCAGTCGACCTTTGCCAACATGAGTCTATCAAGGATTACAATTACAGATCCAACATCTCTGAGGAGACTTGGGTGCCAAATGAAGGAATCCAGTCATTTATTGTATTTTCAGTCACTATTGATGAAAGAACCAACATCACAGAATATGTACAGCTGCACATATTTATTAGAGGTGTTGAACAGACCGGTCAGGTAGAAGGCAGGTGTTATAACAAAATTCAAGCAGCAAACCAGGAAAACTCTTGGACATTTCATTGTTTTGCTCACTTGAATGACAGTAAATGTGTTTCCGCACAGGTTCTGAATCCTGATATTGATGGCAGGGTGAAGTTTCAGGAGAGAAAGAAGGTTAGCTCAAAATTCTTATGTTCAATGTTTGCAAGTTTAACTTAGTTCAATTTTTCATTGATTTGCACATTTAGATTCTAGGTAGGGTGTTTCATTTTTTTCCCGCAGCCCCTCTTGAGTTTATTATTGCGATTTCTTCAGAGTCCAATGTAAAATATTAAGTCTGAAAAATTGAGTAGACCTTTTTTTAAGTGAAATTCATTTTATTTAAGATATATTGGCTCTCCATGAATGAATGTGTAATAATAAATGATTAGGACAGTGATTTTCAACCTTTTTTGAGCCACGGCACACTTTAACCTTGACAAAAATCCCGCGGCACACCAGCAACTAAAAAAAAAAAAAAAGCAGAAATTCATGGTCTGTATTGATCGACAGCTACCCCCCCCCCCCCCGCGCGCAATGTCACGTGGATTTTTGTGATAATTGTGGCAGAAAAAGCAGGAAGTTGCGGCTGTTCTTTTCTAAGAGATGAAAAAAAAGTTAAATTAGAAAAATTTAGAAATTTGTTTTATGTGGTTTCAAGACGTTTCACAAGGACGACTCATTGTGCGCTGTCCCTTTAAGCCAATGCATCATGGGAGATGTAGTGTTAAAACTGCCGAAAAAGGGCAGAAAGACTAGTCAAAGTCAAGTCAAAGTCAACTTTGTTGTCAATTCTTCACATGTGCATCAAATACAATGAATCGAAATTCCGTTTCTTACTCTCTCGTGTCTGTTCAGGAGAAGAAAAATAAAAAAAATATACGTTTAAAATAAAATAAATAAGTATAAAGAAAGAAAAAGATATAATTTACAATATACAACATAGTCAATTTGCTATTAAAGTGCAAGTGCACTTAAGGCAGTGTCTCAAGGCAGCGGGGGGGGTCGTTTGAGCACTGTTCATGGGGGGATATGGGTGGTGGGTAGGTGGAGAGGGGAGAGGGTGTTTAGCATCCTGATGGCCTGGTGTGTGAAACTGTTTCTGAGTCTGGTGGTGCGGGAGCGGAGGCTCCTGTACCTCCTCCCCGAGGGCATTTCATTATTGTTAGTGCTTTGCGGGTGAGGCGGGTGATGTATAAGTCCTGCAGGGAGAGGAGTGGTGTTCCAATGATTCTCCTGGCTGTGTTGACTATGTGCTGCAGCGCTCTCCTGTTGCTGTGTGTACAGCTGCCCCCCCACACAGTGATGCAGCTGGAGAGGATGCTCTCGATGGTTCCTCTGTAGAACGTGGTCATGATGGCTGGTGAAGCACCTGGTCTTTTTAGTTTCCGCAGGAAGTAGAGACGTTGCTGACCTTTCTTTGCCAATGATGTGGTGTGAGCGGTCCAGGAGAGGTCCTCACGGATGTGTACCTCCAGGAATTTTGTGCTGCTCACTCTCTCCACAGCAGTACCATCTATGATCAGTGGCAGGTGTTGAGTGTGGCCCCTCTGGAAGTTGACAACAATCTCCTTTGTCTTGCTGACATTTAGCAGGAGGTTATTGTCTCTGCACCATTTTGTCAGCAGATCCACCTCTTCCCTGTGGTTGGTCTCATCGCCCTTGGTGATGAGACCCACCAGGGTCTCATCATGAACAAAACAATGAAGCGTCTCTGAGCTTCATCGTTTTGTTCACTTGTTCCTGACACCAGACTCTGTGGAAAGCTACACCGCTAAAGACGAGCTTTAACTGGTATTTTTGTTAGAACTGAGCGACTTTATCAGCAGAATTAAGAACAAGGAAGTGAAGACTTTAAGCACCTCTGATTGGTCAGACTGATGACATGTGATTAAGCCTTCAAGAATGATTGGCGGAGACAGTTAAAGGGGCGGGACTTTTCCTTACACAGTTATAGATGCAGCTAAATCGCGGTGCCGTCATTCTTATCAAAATGTCTTTAATAGAATTAAATAAACACAAAGAAAAAGTAATTTTAAGATCTTTTATATTCCTAACTACTCAGTGTTTTATCAGGGCCTGTTTGGATGAACAAAGAGCTGATTTCCTGGAGATGGAAAATGTTTTTAGATCAGTGAATGAGGGCAATTCCCCACGGCACACTTGACCATCTCCCACGGCACACTAGTGTGCCACGGCAAACTGGTTGAAAGACACTGGATTAGGCTACCACTTTGGTTGAGGCATTCTTACCAATTGAGTAAATTAACAAAAACAAAGCTGCTTTATTTTGCTATAATGTTACTGGTCCGGCCCACTTGAGATCAGACGGGTTGAATGTGGCCCCCCGAGGCAAAATGAGTTTGACACCCCTGCACTAGACAGTGCTCTGAACCTTTTTTCTTCAAAGATTTGTGATCTTCACTGGTGTCCATGGACTACATGAAATCTTTCCACCTTTATCCACCTTTGTCATGGTAGGGAGAACACGTCAATGTAAGGGTGGGGTCATCTAAGATGGCACAAGGGTTAAGATCACTGTTTAAATGTACTGTCCGTTGTGTTCGGAATAAATTTGGGGTCAAAAGCAATCAAAGTTATTGGCGGGGGGGGGGGGGGGGGTCCTTATATTCTCTGACTAATTGAGACCAGCTATTTAGTGTTGCTTTAGTCCAGGGGTTGCGTAATTCAAATGTTTTTTGTATAGAACATTGCCCATCAAAGCTTGGATTGGGATTCCCTCGCACTTTTTTTTGACGGTTTCTCCCGCTGATGTCAGTTTTCTTTGTGGGGGTGGGGTTAACAAACAAAAATGGCATTTTTCTCAGGGCATTAGGTGTGCGCACATGTTGGTGAGTCTTTGAGTTTGTGGCGGTGGGTGTAATTTTCACTCAAAGGTGCAGCGAGCATTGCAAAAACCAGTGCGGGGCCCCTCAGGCCGTCAGCCTCAACCTGCAAGACATTAGAAACCAGCGGAGCCTCTTCTATTGGAAATAGGAACTTTATTTCACCCGTACAAAATAAAACGAATGTTAAAAGTTTACAGTACGGCGAGAACTGCCCGTTTGCAACCATTTCATACCAACAAATACAAGGGAGCCCCCGTTTCTGCCGTCATTTAAAACAATCTAAAAGAGGGGGAAAAGAAACGTTCAGGAGCCAAACGGATGTGGGAAAAGTTACGAGCTCCGACCGGCTGAAACCGTTCCCCGGCCCCGAGGTGCAGGGGTGGGTGGGTGGGTGGGCTGTGGAGCTCGCCTGCGTAAAAGTCTCAGCTAAAATAAAAAAGGAAGGAGGGAAAAACCTAAAGCAACTTCTTTATTTTGGTTCTTTTAAAAGGATTTAGCAAACAAAGCAAAAAATAAAAATAAAACATGGATCTGATCGATTTTTACAGCAGGAGCCAAGGGATGACAGGTTAATAACACTTGAGCGGCCCCCAGGGGCCAACCAGCTCCACCTGTCGTCTCAGTGCGAGCATGAAATACTGGAGGAAAGCTCTACCTAGCGACCGCCGCACCGCTCCAGCCGACCTGCGGGTCACTGATATGTGTCACTGTTTCAGGAGAAAACAAACAAAACAAAACAAGTGCCCAAACCCGAAGCTCTCCCATCCTGCAAAAAGCTTTTAAAAAACGTTCTCCACTGACTTTTTTCCACAAATAAAAGCCTTAAAAAGAAAGTAAATTAAAAGGTGTCAAGTACAACGGCGCCGTCTGCTTCTCGTAGAACGGGGGTGGGGGGCTCTTTCAGTTCCCTTCAGAGTCTTTCCCGCCGCGGCGTGGCGCCGCGGATCAACGGAAGAACGTGAAAACAACCGTACGGGATCCCCGTTTGAGAGACACGGACAGGGGGAACGAGAGGGCGTGAGGGGGCGGAGCTAAGAGTCATAGTCTTCGTCGCTGTCCTCCTCGACTCTGTGCGGCGGGGGAGGTGGGGGGGGCGGCGCGTTGCTCACTGCGGAGGGATGGGGGGCGAAGGCCACGGCCCCCAGGGGCTGCGCTGGAACCAGGCCGCCCATCGTCACCGTGTTGCTCGTGTAGAGGGGGGGCGCGTTGGGGCTGTGGACACATGCAGCAGCCGTCACAACCTTTCACAATAAAAGCCTTCAGCTCCCTCTTGTGGGGTTTTGTGGTAAAGTCATGCAGGCGGAGGATTTCTCTGTACAATCAGCTGCTCAGGTGAGGTCATGTGACCTGTGAGAGACACAAACAAGTCCTTCTCTTCCTAAATTAACAGGGGGGGGGGGCATCAGCAGTGTCTCTGCAGCCATGTTTCTAAGTAGATGCCCCCCCATTCTTAAATCTCCTTCACACAAATCAGAAAGTTCATTTTATTCCATCTTTATTCTCTGTCAAATACCTGCAGCTGGTTCCAACTTTCTTTGGGTTCTGGGTTTTGTGCCGGACCCATCGACACGCCATGAGGACTTTCCCTAAACCGCCAACCAACGTCAGCCTCGTCTGACCGTGTGACGGATCGGTACAACACCAGCAGAACAGGACATTGCCGTTAAAACCGTTTTTTGTCTAAAATCTTCCAAATCAAATGTCTATGGTGATCTTTTTTTTTGTTTGTTTTTTTGGAGTTGAAGGCTCTTCTTCTGTTTCCTCTCGGACTCTTTTCTGCCGCAAAATAAGTATTCTTTATTAACTTTGATAGCTTAAGGCTTATAATTTTGCAGTCGGAGCTGTCCCTTTAACCCTTGTGCCGTCTTGCCTCCCGGCACGTTAACGTTGGGAGTGGGGTCATCTGGACCCCACAAGGGTTTAAAACGGTAGCAAAACCTTTTCAAAACATGCGATCGAGGCGAACGTCCTGACATGCAAGTCACAGACGGATGTGGTGGACCGGATCCGGTAGTTTGTCTAAATAAAATGTCCTTTCAAAACAGGAAACAGTAGACGTTACCGTCTGGTTTTTGCTTTTGTCTTCGGCCACGTACCAAGTGCCTGACTATGGAGTCACATTTATGCCGCCACGTTGCACACCAAACTTTCCAAGTTGCAAATGAATATATTAAATATTTGCTTTCAAAAAAAATGTTTTTGCTTTCAATTTTTTTGCTTTCATAAAATATGTTTGCGTTTGTAATACAAATGTTTTCGCATGCGTTGTGTTGCATCTCGCTTTTCTCCTATCTTTGCTTTTGCTGATATGTTTCAGTTTGACATGACAAAGCTGCCATCAAACAGCTGCTGATTGGTCCAGATTCTAACCAATCAGGCGTCTCTGTCTTATATTGACGGTGCTTGGAGGCAGACTTGGACTTTGTGTGGGTTCTGTTTCTGTTTCTGCCGTTTTCAACCATTCTGGCCCGATTCTCTCAGAGTAAAACCCAGAAGGAGCAGCTAAAATAAAACAGTTTTGTATTTATTGATGTCAGTGTAGTGACCAACGTGTTTAAAATGTCTGCAGCAGAAATAAATCGACAGATCTCCGACTCCGTCCAGCAGGAAGTTAAACTTTTTAGGATTTGCATCTGAACTATTGTTTAGTTTTCATCAATAAATCTTGAAACATGAAGAGAAAATAGAATTTTTTCATGAGTAATTTTTTTGCTTTGGACAAACGCTGACGAGTTCTTGAAAATACGACACCGTGTGAAAAAAAACATAAAAGCTAAAAAAGTTTCTTCTGCTAAATACATAAAGTCTACTTTGTTGAGCCGTCACTCTTTTGCTTATTATTGCTGTTCATCTAATCCAAAACACTTGTGCAGAATAAAATAATATGTGCTTTAAATCTTCTATTGTTTTGTTTTAACAAACAGATCTTAAAGAAAATCAAACTTTTTACTAATAATTGGCTCTGTAGATCTGTTAAATTTACAGTTTATTTTACAGTTTCAGGAGATCCTCACCCATAAATTCCCAAATCGGACTAAAAAAAATGAATCGAAGCTAAAAAGAAAATGAAATTAAGAAAGTATGAATTATTTTTAAAATGACTAAAAATGACATTTTCTTCAGCCAAAGACAAAAGCAAATAAAAACTGTTGAAAACAAACAAAAACAAAAAGTACAAAGCAAATATTAACAATTTAGGAAGTTTGGTGTGCAGCATAAATATCACTCCATACCTCACAGACTGGTCCTGGCGTGCGGCCCGGGACACACACACACACACACATCATTTTTTCCTTTTCTGTAGGGTGGGGGCGGCCTCCGTTTCCAGGCTAACATAAAAGTGTAACAATCGCAGGGTGTGTCTCAACGTTTATGGTTTTCCAGAAAGCACCAAATAGGAATAACTTCAGGATACAAATCCATTTTTAAAAGCATAACCAATAATAGGCCATCCTCTCCCGTCTCCGTCCCTTTGAGACGCTGGAGGGCTGCCAGATCCTCGCACATCCCACAGTTATGCTCAATGTTTTATGATGTTTTATTTAGAATTTTTTTACTCTTCTATTTTATGATATTTTATCCCATACATATTTGTTTAATCTAGAAATGTTTGCTCTCATATTCTGTATGAAATTTTAACACATTTATTTGTTTCATGTCTTTTAGCCAAATTAGACGGTTTACGAGTGTTTTCTCACCCTTGGCTGGGGTGTTTGTGTCTATGCTGACACCCCGGCCAATAGGAGGACAGGGCCGACGGCGCCCTCTGGGTTCTCTCTTCAAGACCAAGTGCGGCGTCGTGGATGACATCAGAACAGAGACATGCGGCGGATCGACGGGTCCCTGTGCTGAATCCCTGTCGGCGGACAACAGGTGAGCTCCTTACCTGTGGAACCTGGACGCCGCCTGCAGATTTGTGCTGGACTGAGAGCCGTCCTCGTCTCCGTCTGTCTCGCTGTCCTCAGAGTCATCCTGTTTGCACCAAAGGGGGAGGGGCATAACCATGAGTGGTACAACATCAAACCAACTCACAGAGATTGTAGGTGCACGTGGTCACAAGCATTACCCACAAGCCCTCACCTGGTCCCTCCCACAATAACGAATCCACACCCTAAAATTCAGCCTTTACCATAAATGTAACCGGCGTTTTTCCAACCATCAGGGTTGTTTTCTCACTGACTACAACCCAGTATGAGCCTCAAAGTCTGGCGTCCCCCTTCAGAAAAATTAGACATTACTGTAACTATTACGTTTAGGAATAAGCTGTTGTTTTAAGGCAGGAAAAAAACATAAACATAGAGATAAAATAGCCCTTTCTCAAAATATGAAACAGTTTGTCCTTTGGCTTTCCTTTCAAAATAAAAGACACCCTGCGCCACAGGATCCTCTTAATGCGGCAGATGTTGGTAGTGAAATGTAAGCAGTTAAAATGGAAAAAAAAAACCTGTTTGTTTTACTGTTTGTGGCGCATCTCTGCCAAAAATTGGTAAATATAACAGACTAAAATGAAATCACAGCTAACTGGGTGACCTTTACTCTATTTTACTAACCATAACGTGCTTAAAATCCTGTAATGTTTGTGTTCAAAAATAGAAATGCTGGTTGTGTTTACTGACTCTGGTGCACACAAACGACGAGAATCACTTGATGGATTGCTGGAGCATTATGGGTAGTGTAGTCCGGAGCCTGACGTACTGTGATTCAGCCGTTTGTGAGTGAGTTGAAGGAAGTTTGAGTTCCTTTCCTTTTCTTTTCACTTTACTTTTTAATCGACAGCCACTTTAAAAACAACTTTTTGGAGCCACAACGGGGGGGTTAAAGTGCCACCTGCTTACAGGATGATAATAAAAAAACAGACTTCAGAATAAACCATAATTTTATTTCAGCATCTGCGATCCATCGAAACGTTTTGGTGTCAGGGGGGGTCATTTTTACCCCGTTTGCCCTGGGGCTGCATTAATGTAGCGTTAGCAGTACGTAAAGGATGATATCGTGCTAATTTGGAGGAAATGTTGCTAACGGAGTGGCTCCGTTCTGCCCCCGTCCCCCACTAAGGCCCCGGCGCTCTGTTACGGATCCCTTTGGTTGATCCAAAAACAGGATCCAGGACTAAAGTGTGAACGCGGCAGACTGGTTTGAGACTGGTTTCCCACCTCTTGCTCCGATTCTGTTCCTGACAGTTTCTTTTCTTTGCCTTTGGAGCCAGCCCCTCCGTTTTTACGGCCCGTTCCCGCTCTTCTGCCTCTAAAAAAACAAAATGGACACGTGAAGCCGATCATTTTTGCAAACTAATTACCAAGACACAGTATTAGAGAAACCATAAAAGAACAAGAAAAGAATCAAAATGATAAGAAAAAAAGGATTTTATTTTCGCTCTAAAGCTGGTTGTGTAAGCCTCCATCCACATTACGTGTAAATTAAATCCACCAATGTACTCATTGATAGTGATGCCTTATGGCTTTAGTTTTTCATAGGAATCCATAACGGATTTGGACCTCTTTCCCGCCGGAAATCCTCTCCGTGTGGGACAAGAATCTTCTTCTGAAGAGGATTTCTGTATATTTACAACAAGTCCACATGGACTCACTAACAGTTTTACTGTGAAAGCAATGCTGAATATAATGCCTGTAATATGCTCTACATCTCTGATACTGAAACATTGTTTTTTATTGTTCTTTATGTTTTAGTAAGTAGCCTTTTGTGGTTTAAATTTATGACAATCATCGTTATAAAATATGATTTATTAGAAGATAACATTAATCTTGTAAAATATTGACTTTGTTGCTCTTAATTTCACAACTTTTTTGGACCTTTTGTCAAAATTTTTCAACTTTATCCTCAAAAATGTTTGACTTTATTCTTAAAAATGTATGTATTTATTTTATTTATATGGCCAGCCCTCATACTTCATCTTTTAATACTAACTGAAGTTCTGATTTTAAAGGGCCGATATTACGCAAACATTTTTGAGCTTTTTAGTGTTTATGTGAATTCCGTAAAGGCGGGGCCTCGGAGGTCAAGTCGTCTTACTTCCAGGTAGAAAAACAGCAGCGGATAGAACTCATATTTCAGGTATACAGTGGGCCAAGTAAGTGTTCAGTCAGCCACCAATTGTGCAAGTTCTCCCTCTTAAAAAGAGGAGATTTATTTTCATCATAGGTAAACCCCATTTATGAGAGAAAAAATTAGATAAAAATTCAGAAAATTGCATAGTCTGATTTTTAAATAATTTATTTATAAATTATGGTGGAAATTAAGTATTTGGTCACTAACAAAAGTTAATCCCAATACTTTTTTATATACCCTTTGTTGGCAATGACAGCAGTCAAACGTTTTCACAAACTGTTCCTGGTATTTTGGCCCATTCCTCCATGCAGATCTCCTCTAGAGCAGTGATGTTTTGGAGCTGTTGCTGGTAAAGATGCACTTTCAAATCCCTCCAAAGACTTTCTATGGGGTCCTGGAGACTGGCTAGGCCACTCCAGGACCTTGTAATGCTTCTTGCAAAGCCATTCCTTCGTTACCCGGGCAACGGGTGTTTGGGATCAACGTCATGCCGGAAGACCCGGACACATTTCCTTTTCAATGCCCCTGCTGCTGGAAGGAGGTTTTCACTCTAAGTCTGACGATACACGGCTAAATTTATTCATTCCTTGACACAGATCAGTTATCCTTGTCCCTTTGCTGAAAAACAGCCCCACACCATGATTCTTCCACCCCCATGCTTTACAGTAGGGATGGTGTTCTTAGAGTAGAATAGAATTGGTCTTTAATATCCCTAAGGAAATTTTAAAAATCTCTTGGATTCAACTCAGCATTCTTTCTCCTCCAAACACGACGAGTAGAGTTCTTCCTAAAAAGTTCTATTGTGGTTTCACTTGACCATAGGACAGTCTCCCAATCCTCTTCTGGATCATCCAGATGCTCTCTAGCTAACTTTAGACGGTCCTGCACGTGTACTGGCTTTAGCATGGGGACACGTCTGGCCCTACAGGGTTTGAGTCCCTGGTGGTGTAGTGTGTTACTGATGGTGGTCTTTGTTCCTTTGGTCCCAGCTCTCTGCAGGTTCACTAGGTCCCCCGTGTGGTTCTGGGGATTTTGTGATCATTTTGACCCCACAGGGTGAGATCTTGACAGGAATCCCAGATGGAGGGAGATCATCAGTGGTCTTGTGTGTCTTCTATTTCCTAATAATTGCTCCCACAGTTGATTTCTTCACCTCAAGCTGCTTTGCTGTTGCAGATTCAGTCTTCCCATCCTGGTGCAGGTCAACAGTTTGGTTTCTGGTGTCCTTAGACAGCTCTTTGGTGTTGACCATAGTTAAGTTTGGGGTGTGACTGTTTGCGGTTGTGGACAGGTGTCTTTCTATAGATAACCAGGTCAAACAGGTGACATAGATACAGGTAACCAGTGCAGGACAGAGGATCGTCTTACAGAAGAAGTTAGATGTCTGTGACAGACAGGAATCTTGTTTGTTTGTAGGGGACCAAATTCTTATTTTTCACCATAATTTACTAATAAATTCTTTAAAAATCAGACAATGTGATTTTCTTCTTTCATTTAGTCTCTTTTAGTTGAGGTTAATCTATGACTATGATGAAGCTACAGGCCTCTCTGATCAAGAAGGAGAACTTCCACAATTGGTGGCTGACTAAATGCTTTTTTTTACCCAACTGTTTATGGACATAGTTTACTCTGAAAAGCCTAAGCAAATCATGTTATAGGCCCTTTAACGTCGCCAGGTGAAACAAGAGCCCTTCTGACTAATTCAGGACAATAGAAGACCATGAGCACATTTTCAATGCTCAAACAGAGACCAGGTCATTCTGTAGCGTGACACATACGTGGTCAAATGGGCAGCTGCTGTCTGCTAGGCCTCATTTCATTCTGTTCTCCACGTCCACCTGTGGGACAGAGATACCTGCGCGGGACTTTTTCCCCTCCGCCTTCGATGTGGTTCTCCTCCCCTTCGCCCTGCATGTCCGGTACCGTTGCTACCAGGTCCTTTAGGAAATCGAACTGCTGCTCCAACTCGATGCACTGTTTTCTGGAGAGAGAAAAAAAAAAACACACATCCATTCCAGTCATTCCCATCCTGCAGACTGAGCGGAACAACAACGAAATGCCTTTCCATTGTTTTGTTTTTTTCCTTACTGCAACATGGATGTAACTGGCACACATCCTCCAAAATCTTTCATCTGCTAAAGCCATTTTCACGTGTTCTTGGAGAGCGGGTTCTTTCAGAAACTTACAGGTGGGACATCGTCATGGTCTTTGCGTTCCTCGACTGCGTGACTTGACAGGCTTTTGTGAGCAAAGACTCCAGGAACAGCTCCAGAGCTCTGGCTGATGCTTTGATTAAGAAACATAATAACTCGCCCGTGTTTGCACAAAACGTCTGCACAGACCGCTTCCTCCTGAAGCGTCAAAAGCCAGAACTAAACCTGCAGAGATGCACAGATCTGCTGACCGCTGACACACATGCGTGTGCTCTGTCTGCAAACACGGGGAGCGGTTCAAAAGGTTTGCAAAAATCCCACAAGGCCCTGTGACGTTCGAACACGTTTGCAAAGGATACATATGATGACAGGAACCGCTGCAGCCACTTTTCCTATCTCCTCATCTGTTTGCATAATCTTCTTGATCCTTGCCTGAAAAGACAACAGTCTGGTGTTACGTGAGAACATGAGAGGACGACATGTTTAATAAAAGAAAAAGTCTAACCATGAAAAGTAAAGAAAGCAAAAGAAATATTGAAACAAATGAGCCCTCTGCAGAACCACAGTTGAGTTTGTCAGCCACAATGACACAGTTAGAAATCCGACAACCACATCTGCATCATTTCTATTCAAATCAAACCTGGAGGTTTCAAAAGGTTATTAGCTTTAACATTTTTAGTTTAAAATAACATAACAAGAGTTATGTCACTGTTTTCTCATTGTTTTGACCTCATCTTTGCTTTGTTTTTGGATTTATGCCTTTTTATTTTGTCTACAGATATTTGATCTCAGTTATAAAATATATAAAAACTGTTTAATCTGAATTTTTGTGAGTTTTACAATAAAAAGTTACTCTGTTTTATGAACAGCTTGTAGAATTATTATTAGATTGTAGAATTATTGTGTAAAAATCATCAAAAATATGAAAAAAAAGAAGAAGAAGCTGGGGCTTCTGTAATCCCATGCAGTCCCAGACCATGACTCGACCAACGCCGTGCTTGACTGTAGGCAAGACACCCTTGTCTTTGTCCTCCTCACCTGGTTGCCGCCGTGCAGGCGTGACGCCATCTGAACCAAATAGGTTTATCTTGGTCTCATCAGACCACAGAACATGTAATCCATTCCTTAGTCTGCTTAACTTCTGGGCCTTTTTGTGCATTGCGTTTAGAAAAGTCTTTTCTTGTGGGACAACAGCCATGCAGACCAGTTTGTGGCGTATAGTCTGAGCACTGACAGGCTCACCCCTGCAGCAAAGCTCGACGCTCTCATACATCTGTGTGTCAAAGGCCAGCTTTGGATGTGACGCTGTAAATGTGGGCCGAACTTCTTTGACCGACGACAGCGAGGCCTGTTCTGAGTCAAAGCTGTCTTTTTTTAAACCGCTGGATGGTCTTGTTCCGTTGGTCTTCACCGTTTCCGTTGGTAATCTTCTTATATCCTAGGCCATCTTTACGTTAACCCACAATTCTTTTTTTTTCTTTTCAGAGTTGTTTATCATGAGGAGCCATGTTTAACTTCAGAGCTTTAATGCTATATTTAACACACCTGCTATCTATTGACACCTGAGACATTGTAACAGTAAAGAGTCACATGATATCGGGGAAGGAAAATGCCAAATTGTACTCACTTTTGTTGCCAGGGGTTTGGCTATATTAATAGTCATTTTTTAAGAAAAAAAATTAATTTTCATTACTGTAAAAGATGGACAAGGACTACTTTTTATTGTGTCAAAAAGTCTTGTGTCCAATAAAAACATAAAAACAAATATCTGCAGAAATATGTACTCACTTTACTGAGATCCTCTATACATTGCGTTGTCTTACAATATTCCTGTTTTATTTGTAATCCACTCTTGCTGAGACTCTTTACATTAAAATGAAAATCTCTCCCTAAAATCAAAGCCCGTGTTCTGGTTATTGTTATTTTACACTCAGATTAGTTTATTATCATCTGAATCCCAATATTTATTGTCTAATATTAACATTATCAGCTAAATCCCAGAAACACCAAACCAGCACTTCATTTAGATGGTGCAGAAACGTGACATTTAAAGGGCGCCGTGCCGTGACAGCGCTGTGATCCATCACTGTCCGCTTATACAGCTATAATACCAGATTTAGGATTAGCATAACAGGCTAAAAACAACAGGGCGCACAGCCTGAGATGCTCGGGGAACGACTCGTGAATTAGTTAGTTACCTGCTTTATTTGCACGGTAAATATCTCGGTGATGGAGAACGAACTGCATTAGAAAACTCTTGCTTAAGCTTGTTAGTTCTCTTGGCAACAAAAGAGGCCAAATCCCACTCAGTCTGCTAATGCTAGCGACTCCCAACACCCGATGGTTTACGGTTATACTCACCGGAGGGAATCTGGCGTTGTACTTCTTCTTTTTGCTCGGCATAATTAAATAACCTGGTGACTGAGCTAAAATAAAATGTTAAAGGTTTGGGGTTATACTGCTATTTCATGTGAATTCACCTCCACCGCACGTACACCAGATAGCGTTAGCTATCCGGCTAAGTTGTTAGCGCGCTGTCGTCATCTCGTTCCTTGTTGCTTGAGGAGCTGAAGGGATCCGTTTGCTTTTGCCAGGTCCTAGCGCCGGTCATGTTGGCAGTTGCGCTACTCTCAGATTTCATTAGCGTGTAGAGAAAAAATACGGTGGCCGAGAAGTGCCAGATACAACAACAACAAATCCCAGTAAAAATGAACAAATTCTGAAACACAACAGCAAATCACGGGGGGAAAAAATACGTGTCCTGAAAAACGCGTAAAGCCACACAAACATCTAGTTTGAAGTCACATAAATACTTTAATGGAACAATTTTTTTAAGAAACAAAAAATAAAGTTCAGTCATTTTTTTCATTAAGAAAGGTTGTGATACGCCGTGTTCAATGTCAAACCAGCCTCCAGGTGTATCTTTTTATTACAGCAGTGAATCGAGACCGAATATAGGCATGGGCAAGGGGGGTAATGTCCACCCCTAAATGCTATGAATCCCCCTTCAGAGGTTATATTATAAAAATCCTAAATTAACTAAGGATTTAGAACAAAAAACAGCGAAAAATATTCATACAAACATCAAAAAATAAAACAAAATTAGAAAATAATGTAATGGACAAGTGGACAGACATAAAAAGAAAGAAAAAAGATAAATGCAGCCTCAAACCAGTGTCCTGCTTTTCCCTGTAATTCTGGTGCCTCCCCATAGATGGTTCTCTGCGAATAGGCGGAGCTGTTGCTCGAATGCAGAAACTCATTTTGCATTGCATGTGATTTTTGGAATATATGTTTTTTCTGACAAGCATTTTCTATCATTCCAATTCCATGAGCAGCGTGCTCTAATTTACTTTTCCCTAAAGGAACATCAATCCATTAGAGCAAATGGCTCAAAATGGAAGAAAAGAAGAAACCACAATTTGAATCAAAGACACCAAAATGTTCTACATGTATGTCAATTTTCCATCAAAAGCTACAGATGTTTTCGTCAATATTCCACGTTAGTTCTTCATCTCATGAGTTGTGTTACTGACACTCTGTGCAACAGCTCGGTCCAGCCTTTCTGCCGATCTTAGACCCCTTTGTGGCCCAAGGTTAAAAAATGTGCCCGAAACTCTCAGCAGATTCAAACTTGCCCCGATGTTCATCACAGGGATCCAAGCCTGGAGGGAAAACATGGACAGGTTACATGGAATGCAAAAATACAAAACTAACAAACTCTGGGAATAGATTTTGGAGGCAATCAGTCTCCAGTTCTTTACCGTAACCTTTAACACTAAAGGAGTGATTTCATCCAATTTCTTACAGACCAAAATTAAGCGTATCTAAGCTTTTAGAAAAATACCTGCCTTACCTCTGCGGCCTAGGGAAATGTCATCCTGAGACAAATGTCAAATGAAAAACAGAGCAGGGTCAGTTTCCCTCTGACTTTTATATCAGCTCTGTACTAAATAAATACAAATAATCATAGAACCTTTTGTAACTTTATTATTTCAAAAAAGCAACAAAGAGAAGTTCGAGGTTTGGTCTGGTGGACATATATAAAGAGAGATTATCATCCAGATTCATAAGACAGAACAGCCTGGAACCATGCCATTGAGGGTGAGCGGTCACATCTTGAACACGTCATGTCTCTGATTTTATTACTGTTCTAGAATAAAAAAAAACACCTGCATTAGTCCTTTATTTTTTCGTCTTTTTAAACATGTTAATGATACCTCAACTTTTTTTTTCCATAAACTTAGTAGTCAGTCACGAAGGATTTTAAATATTCAGGCGTGTGGTATGGATGATGTGGCGACAGAAAACTATTTCTATTGACCCCCCCTGAATGTATATCTTACAGATAAGCTGTGTTATCCAGCGGTCCAGGAGCAACGCGCCCTGCATCGTCATAAAGATTGATCGGCTCCTGTTGACTGGACAGACTTATCCTTGTGCAACGTTTTGCTCTGGAAGGGGTTTCAGATTTAAAAAGATGAGCAACCTCCTGTCATTTTTGTGTTTTTGAGTTTATTCTGAGAAATCATTCAAAGACTGTTGAGTAAAAGGTGTATGAAAGAGTTTGCCGTGATTCAGTTCGTGGATGGTCGCACATTGTGTGACCATGTTCCCCTAAAACATTACCAGGGCGCCTCTGCTATAACACCCCTGATCCTTGTTGTTCACCTTTCTGCATTCCCCTTCAGGGGTCGCCGCATGGTTTCCTTCTTTACCTTTGATGCTTTTCTCATTCACAACAATTTGAAGTAAGAAATACTCAAAAATAAATGTTTACGTCTATGTTTCATTATAAATTTCCTCCATGAGCAGTAAAATCATTTAAAAAAAACACCATATTCATCTGGGTGGGTCCACAGGTCAAACTTCCTCTGTGGTTGAGGCGCTACCTGATTAATGGCTGAGACTCACATTTGTGTTTTAGTTGTTGATTTTTGACTTTTTCTTTCAAGAGATGTCATACAGTGAGGAATGTAGAACACCAGGAGGTAATAAAAGCTCCACGTGTGTCTAATAGATTTTTCACGCATGCAACACTGATGAATGTATAACATTACCTGTCTCGTATATCACAGTAAGATTACGTAATTTAGGCACAAATCGTGTCCTTTGCTTGGTTCATTTTTACTTCTTCCGTGGTTTTAATGTGGTTCATTTGTGATAAAGCTCTGAAAATTTCACGTAAAGACCACGACTTTCCTCACTTTTTCCTCGTGTGGCCATTTTTATCTGAGCAATATGTGCAAAGATTCACATTAGTGGGTGTGTGTCTGACGGCTAGATGCTGCTCAAAGTCAGCCTTTTATTGTTGCGTAAGTCTCCTCACTCATGCGTCTGAACACAACTCCTGCTTTCTTTCAGCGAGGGCTCCTGATCCTTGCTCGGTTCCGGTCATCTTCACTGCTGACATCATGGAGGAAGAAGAGCCTCTGCCAGCGGTGGAGAAAGGGAGGGCACCGTCAGATCACTATGCTGCGGCCTGGCTGCAGACATGGAGCCCTGGATTATTTTTGACTGCAGGAAAACTCCCAAATCGGAGTTTGATGCCTGGCTGAGGAGTAACCGGCCCTCCCAAGTGCGCAGGTTTGGTGACGAGAAGAGTGGCGTCGGCCCCGTGGGGTGGATCTCTGTGAGGGCCCTGGTAGCCAGTCCAGTGACAAGGACCTTGAAGGTCTCTGGGAGAGCTGGGAGAAACTCCTGGCCAGTGGCAGACCTGTCACCTTCCAGACCGTGAAGGAGCTGGCCCTCAACCACAGGAGTGCTCAGTGGGAAGTGGCTGATGCACCTGGACTCTGGCTTTAAACTGGACCACGCGTGGGAGTGTGTGGCCAGAGCAATCCTTGAGGGCAAAATCTGGTCCGCCAAAGTCAGCCCTTTTGATCCAACAGGAGGAGACAGTCGCCACGTCATATGTGTCTATAACAGAAACTTCACCGACGAGGAGGACGTCATGAGGCTGGACTCCGTCATTCGCTCCACGGGGATCAAGTGCCCGCTGTTCTACAAACCCGACGTTTACACCTACCTGGGAATCTACCGAAGGAACCGCTAGGAACTTAGCCCCACCATTTATGAGAGCAGGTTTGACCTGGAGTGCGTCCCCCGGCGTTCCCACATCTTCAACAAAGTCGCAGCCTGGAACGGCACCAGTCCAGTCAGAGCGGACATTTGCAGATGTTTTGATCTTCCTTTATTTTGCTTTTTTGGAAAGAAAACATTCTTTAATTCCAGAAGAATTTGATTTGCACTCCATTGTTGTGGCTGGAACAACCTGCGGAGCTGGAAAGGAGTGACAGAAATCTGAACTTTGAGACGTTTTTTTGACAGTTTGAGAGAATCTGGAGTCTGAGAAATACTCAGAAATGCAATTTTACACCTATGTTTCTTCATATATGTCCTCCATCATCAGATAAATGCACATGTGCAAAAACACCAGATTCATCTGGTGGGTCCATAAGTCAAACTTCCTATGTGGTGAGGCGTGCACACATTTAATCTGGGCTGACTCTTACATTTGCATCGATTTTTTTCTGAATTTCTGCTGTTTTCATTTAAGAAATGGCAAACGGTGAGGAACGTAGAACAATAAACCTTCAATATAAATGTTCCAGGATTTTAACACCAGGGGGCTCATAAAAGTCAAAACAAAAAAACAAGCGTAAATCTATGAAAGCTGACAAAGGTGGTACGCTTTTTATTTGTGAAGAATGGTCGGATTAGGCTGAAAGAGCTCAAAGACGTTTGGAAATGAATCACTGAATTCAGTTTTTATGAATATAGTAAGCAATTTGTAAACAAAATCAGGAAATTTATTTAACTAAATTGTTAAAATGTCTAATTTTTCACAATCATTTTAAACCAAACATGTCAAAAAGAAATGAGGATAAATTGAAATGCTTCAAAAAGACACATTGGTTGTGGCGGATGGCGCGTACGGCGATTGAAATGGCAGGTAGCGCGTCCAGCAGGTGGCGGGAATCTCCCCATGAAGTCGTTCCTGCTACCTGCGTGAAGTGATGGCCAAATCGAGCCTCGTGAAGCACTGACCAACTTTGACACAACTGGGCTGATGGCGACACTCTGCTCGGATCATTTCCGGTTGTAAAGTGACATCCACGGTCGTCTGTTAATAATAGCACACATGCAGTCAAAATCTCATGACTTCAAGAAGATTTTGAAGCGATGGTTTTCTTTTTATGAAATGTTTGATCAGGTGTGTAATTGTCCGTTTTATGTTAATAATGCTTTCATAACTATTTGATGTGACACATACTGTAGTAGCTGGAACCAGTATAAGGGAGAGGGACAGCGAGGAAGCGATGGGGACAACAAGAAACTACAGCAACACAAAAATGTAAAGCAAAGAAAAAGACTGACAGTACTGGGAAAACGGGCAAAATATGGAACCATTTGACTTTTAGTGATAATAAAGTGTAAAAAGAAAAATAATTTCATATAAACCTGGACGGACATCTGAGATAACATATCAATACAGAAAAAAACCAGATCAACTCATAAAGCTTAGACATTTGAAAGGTGCTTTTGCCACCAACCTTTAGAGTAAATGAAGTCTTTTTTTTTAGCTTGCACATTTTAGTTTTTATTTTTATTTTTATTTTGTGGTTCCAGGGTTTTGTTTGCTTCAAATTTGTTCAAAGGAGAAAAATAAAAATGTAAGTCATTAAGGTTGATTTGTAAACTGCTAGTTTAGTTTCCTCCTTTATTTTTGTACATTTTATCTGAAGGACAATGTAGATATTATACACTTCTATGAATAAAAAAATCTTTGGGATCTACTTGACTGACTCACATGGCACCTTGAACAATCTACAGTTCATCTCAAATTTTTTTATTCATACTTGAAAATGGAAAAAAAAAGTACTGAGTATTTTTTTTTCATTATAAAACATTAGCAAGAAAATTATCTTAAGGCTATAAAATGTAGGCATAAGGATGCAAGTCCACTATTGGACATTTTCAAAAAATATCAAATGTATTCTATACCTCTTTTTAGAAATGTGTGACTGAGGCTTATTTTATGTATTCATGTTATCATTTTGCTGTGCTACTTCTTTTGTTATGTTTACTTGTTACAGAGTCATTGTTAATGAACACAGTCTGGTTGCATGTTTGTTCAAGCGTTTGCCAATAAAGTTTTTTAAAAAATAACTCCGCAGACGAAGAAGGATTCCAACCTCCGACGGAGAGTAAATTAGCAACGATATTTAACGTTCGGTATATGTTTTATTTGAGCAATTTGGGGTTAAAATAAAAGTCCGTATTTACGGCTCTCATTGTGATAGTTTACGGAAGCAAACGTCGCACAAGTGAATCGACGACGCAGTAAATATATTTGTTGGACCGTTAGCTTCCGCTAGCTTCGGTTAGCTTCTCAGCTAATAGCAAAGCGATATGCAGATCATTTATTTTATTCTTCTGAGTCATTCTTCGGTCTCAGAATAAAGTAGCTAACACAGATAAAGAGTTGTGCTGTGGTGGTTATAGCTAAACGCGTGAGAATTACTGGCAAAGTGTTCTGTCTGGTTAACAAAACATTCGAGCAACGAAACTTGAAAATTGATATCTGTCGGATTGCATTCCATGATGTGTGAGTTTGAATTCTGATTTTTCCCCCAGTTGTCTAAAACTTGTGGAGCCTCTAGATTTTGTTGTAAAGCACAGCAATACTCCACTCCAAAACGGCTTGAACTGTTACTGTAATAAAATGGGTTTAAAAGACCGGTAATTTTTTAAAGATGTGTGTTGCTGCGGTCTTATAGCATTACTGTCATGTTTGAGGACACGTATCAAGAGAAGTAACCCAAAACTGCATTTCTGAGTATTTTTTATTCAAATCGTTGTAAATCAGGAACAGACAGAAAAAATGTACTCCTAGAAAAAGATGCTATTGTGATGTAGAAAATAGCGGGGCGGACCACAAGCTCTCTGCTTATGGAACCACAAATAGATCCTTGGACGTCTGTTTTCCTCGTCTGAGCTGGAATCTGGATCTAAACTGTACCAATGGATAGTTCCAATATTGCTCGCCATTTCTTGATGGACCGCTAATGTTATCTTGTGGGAGGGGCTCTGTTATGGGTGACAGGAAGGGAGGTGGGGTTTCCACCGCCCACAGATCAGAAGAGTGAATTCCAATAAACTACTGCTGCACTCTTGAAAAAACTAATACTTATACCACGCTACTCTTTTACAATGTTGTTCCAATGTTGGTTATTTTCAGCCCAGAAGTAAAGCCGATGTCGATCTCTGAGGCCTTTCTCTCCTTGTGGGTGGCGCCCATTTCATGTTGATCTAGAGTCAGCATGAGCTGTCCGCGAGAAAACAAACATCTGAACTTCCGCAACAATGGATGTGGCATTGTGCGTGGAAAGCGAAGCTAGCTCCCACGGAGATGAGTGGGTGTTTGTGTTAGCCTGGGGCGGGGCTAGCAGCACAGACACTTCCTGAAAGGTTCCTCACTTTCATGCGTGTGAAGGTTGTTGGGAGGAATACTCAAGAAATGCATGAATGGTAAAAAATACCTTTTGGGGATTTACTATGGTCAGGAATGAATATTTATATTAAAAATAGACCTAGCATAATATAGGCCCTCCAAACGCACTGCTTGTGATTTAGTTCTCAAGCATTAAGCTAAATGTTTAGACTGTGAAGTTTCATCTCCATTTACTATATTTCTATCTCTGCTCTTTACGTTTTTCTTCCTTTGCTAATCAGATCTTATTTTTGTTTTGTTTTTACTTGAACTAATCGGGAAGCGGTGGCAACCGCGGTCCACCGCAACGCTCGTACATTTTTTCCACTGATATTAAACTCCGGTCTTTCCTGATCTATCGCATTGATATCTGTCATTCGTCAATGTGCGCAGATTTCTGTCGAAGGTTTCGGTTGATGGGTTTTTACGTGAATTTGATTTGGAGCTGTTTAGAAGACCGCAATATCCGTAAGATCTGACCTCAACGGTTCGGCTATCAGTACTGGAGAAGTCGCATTTTTTTGTGTCCCACAACATTTAAACTAGAGCTGTGATTGTGAGAGATTTTTTTGATCCACCGCTGATGATACAGCAGAATTAGCATGAACCGATGTATAACTTTTATATCGTTTATGAGTGCAATCTCACGGTAGATATATTATTTATGCAAAGAATAACTAATGAATTACATACAAAAGCACAATAATCACCGCGGTTCATGTTGTGCATTGATTTCGTGTTCTTTGCGTGGTCTGTTAAAAATTTCGTATAAGACCGCGACTTTCCCTCCACTTTTTTCGATGTGGTCATTTTATCACGAGAAATATGTGTACAAAAGGAGCATTAGTGGGTGTGACACGGCCTTTAGGTATGCTGCTCCAAAGTCAGCACTTTGTGTTTGGCGTAAGTCTCCTCACTCTCATGCGTCATAGACACAACTCCTGCTTTCTTTCAACAGGGAGCTCACAATCCCTTGCTGGTTCTGATCTCATCTTCACGGCATCATGGAGAAGAAGAGGCCTCTTCCAATGATGAAAGGGAGAACTTTGCATCAGATCACTATGCCGCCGAAGCCTGGCTGCAGACATGGATCCCTGGATTATTTTTGACTGCAGGAAAACTCCCAAATCGAGTTTGATGCCTGGCTGGAGAGTAACCGGCCCTCCCAAGTGCGCAAGTTTGGTGTGAGGAAGAGTGGCATCGGCCCGTGGGGTGGATCTCTGTGAGGGCCCGCTACCATCAGTGATGAGGACGTTGAAGATCTTCAGGAGCTGAACTCACCAGCCAGTGGCAGACCTGTCACCTTCAGACCGTGGAAGGCTGGCCCTCCAACCACAGAGTGCTCAGTGGAAGTGGCTGGCTTGATGCACCTGGACTCTGGCTTTAAACTGGACCAGGCGTGAGGTGTGTGGCCAGAGCAGCAGCCAGGAGGCAAGATCTGGTGCGCCAAAGTCAGCCCCTTGGACCCGACAGGAGACAGTCGCCACGTCATATGTGTCTATAACAGAAACTTCACCGACGAGGAGGACGTCATGAGGCTGGACTCCGTCATTAAGCTCCGCGGGGATCAAGTGCCCGCTGTTCTACAAACCCGACGTTTACACCTACCTGGGAATCTACCGAAGGAACCGCTGGGAACTTAGCCCCACCATTTATGAGAGCAGGTTTTGACCTGGAGTCGTCCATTCCCACATCTTCAACAAAGTCACCAACCTGGAACTGACATAGTCCAGTCCGGACGGGCAGCGCGTTTGGTGGGACTGACAGCTGAGAGTTCTGCTCCTGTTTACCGGGCCACGGAGCGGCATTTGCAGATGTTTTGATCTTCCTTTATTTTGCTTTTTTGGAAAGAAATCAATCTCTAATTCAAGCAGTATTTGATTTGCACTTATTTGTTGTGGTTGGAACAACCTATGGAGCTGGAAGGGAGACAGAAATCTGAAGTTCGAGACGTTTTTGATAGTTTGAGAGAATTCGTTCTGTTTGAACCACGATCAGCCAAATAAAACACTTTTGAAGACTTCCTTTACATTCTGTGGGTTTTATTGTTAAAAAAGGTTAGGCATAATGTCTGTGTGTGGAGGGGAGGGCTGCTGACCAAAAGCTTGTTCCACTTTGGACAGTAACCATAGAAACACCAGGATAACAGAAGCAGGAACATGGACCGGTCTGTAGGCACATGTTCAACCTGTAAATATTTACATGTAGACCTTCATGTGGTTCTTAACACACGCAGACAAAACCTTCAGATGACAATACAAACCAAAGGGACACTTGAATAAAAAAAGGGTGTAATGCTAACATACTAACATGCCAACATACCAGGCTGTTCATTTTTGGATTAAAAACCCCAAACTTCCTCTAAAAACAGCGGATAAACGTGTTCAGATACAGTACAAAAACCTGCCAAACACGTGTCAGCGAAGCGACGCCATCATCAGCTGATGAACACGCGCGGGTCGTCTTCCACATAATGTTGCTGTAATGATAAGGACATGATCTGAATCTGTGGTTGGGGGTTTCTTTGTCCACAGTGAGCGGTCTTTCCGTTTCCCCTCGGCATCTTTTCAGTCCTGAAGGCAGAAAGCAGAAGTCTTTGGTGAAAACCCAGCATCTTTTAGGTCTGGCGTCCCGCCACAAACTCTGCGTGATTTTCATTTTCGTAAATGGACATGAGGCGGTCGTCGTCGGCGGACAGCAGCTGGTAGTCGTCGGGTTCTGCGTAGCCGCTGTGGTGGTTGTTGAGGGGGGCGGCGTCCATCATGCCCTCGCTCTGCAGCAGGTTGACGATGCTGTTGGGGTAGTTCATCCAGGTGCTTCCTGGGTTGCCAGCAGGGTCCGAGGGGTTCTGGCCCGCTGTGGGATTCTGGGGAGGTGCGGTGGCGTGGGGCTGCTGGCCCGAACTTCCAATGGGAACGGCGCCACCCCCGCCCACGTTCAAAAGGTCCTCAAAGTCGTCCATGTTCAGGCTATCCAGAGTGATGGGGACCTGGCCCTCAGAGAAGCTGGGGAACTCTGGGAGGTCGTCTTCTGCGGGGTTTGTGGAGAACTGCGAGGCCTGGAGGGGGAAGGAGCTGCTGGCCTGAGGGGGCGCACTACTAGCTTGAGTCGCTTCTGCCTCCTGATTCATGGGGGACAAAATGTTGGGGAAGAACTCCTGAAGGTCTGCTATGTTGACTGTGGGGTATTGGTTGCTCGCTGATGAGGCGCTGATGGTGGAGGAGGAGGGAGCGGCTGATGAAGAACTCGCTGCGAAGGGGATCTGTAAATCTTTCTTCAGAGTCTCCATAAATCTCCAGGGTTGGCTTGAAGTTGCGTCGGGGAGCTCCCTCTTGTGCGGCGCAGGGGCCTGGATCGGCTGAGTGAAGAGGAAAGGGGCCTGTGGTTTGGCTGCACTGGCACCAGGGGGCGTCTCGGTCCCTGAAAAGCAAACGGTTTCAGTTCAACAGCTGCAATTCCACTCCATCCTTACACACAGGCAGGCGGGAACAGCCCCGCCCACAACTCAGAAGATCATTTCTAATGAACTCCTGCCGCGCTGCAGAAACTATGTCCTGGAGACGATCGCAGATGTTTAGATTTAGGCCAAAATGTCATTAAAAGACCACTGTAAACACTTTGAAAATAGATCCAAACATGATCAGAGTGGAGCTTCAGTAATATTTGCAGTAACTAAAGTTAAGGAACAGTTTTTTTCCGAGTTTTTGTGTTTTGAGACCAAAACCCAGCCAGAGCCGCAAAGTTCCACTTCAAGTTCAGAAAATTTGATTCATGTTTTTATGGGCATCAAGGCATTCAATCATAAAATCTAGCTCGTAAATATTTACTATAATTGAATTATAACTGTGTTCTGTTTTTCTATGTAGAAACAAATTTAAGTTCTTTTGCTTTTGACAGCATTACATACAAGTTCCTTTCAAAATAAAACATCCTGTGTCAAATGAAAGCTTCCTCCTACGGAACATTTACTTGAAAACAAAATACAAGAAACCCAGGTAAAACCATTGACTATTTATGAGAGTTGGACTGAGTGACCCCCCCCCCCCCCCCGGCGTTCCAAAGAGGAAGTACCTGGTAGTTCCAAGAAGCCAAAATAAGCAGTTGTTACTGAGTCATTCTATTAGTCAATAATAATTCTTGCTATGACACATTTTTATAAACGTTTGAATCTTTTTCAAATTATTTTTGATTTGATATGATTTGAAATGATTTTTTTCCGTAGTTATTCAAATTATAAAAGGACCAATCAGATGCCTCAATTAAAGTAGGTGGTGCCCTGCTGAACTTACGAAACATTTGATTGACAGATTCTACTGAGTCAGCTTATAAATCGTAGGGGTGTGGCCTTCTAACAATTTCACTCCTGACTGGTGAGAATAGTTGCCATAGAAACGTTGGCTCAGTTCAAATCTCGGACCAATCCAAAACAAATATTTAAAAAAAGGTGACTGAACTGACTTCATTTGGTTGGAGGCTGAAATAAACCATTTTCTATGAATGACATCATTCAGTCCATTTCTCAGATACAGTCGACAAGTCAAACATCTCCTCTTTTTTTTCCTTATGCTGTTTATTAAATATAAACATGACAACATTGGCGTAGAATTCGATTTTTTGTAAAAATCTATTCATATAGATGCAATTCTTTGGTTCTGAATGACTGTGCATCTGAAGATCAGAGTAGGAGCTCTACGCTCATTCTTATAATAAGATATTCTGACAGTAGATTAGGCCTGCACAATATACCGCAAATTTATCGTTATCGCAATATCCAGCTCTGCAATATGCATATAGCAAAAGACGGCGAATATCGCAATAAATCGCAAACCCAAAATGTGTTAAAACAATCTTCTAGCAGCTTGAAGCATTTAACGAATCAAACTAATCCCTTTATGCTTTGACCAATCAGATGGACGCCTTCCCATTGTTGACCAATCAGATGGAGGCCTATTATGTTAGATGTTTGTCCCCCATGTCGATGAGGGTCATTTGGAGTATAATTTTTAAACTGTTGCAATGAAATGGGAATGATGTTTTTGTTTACTTTTCTATTTGTTTATTTACCGCAAATTTATCGTTATCACAATATTGATCACTAATATCGCATATCGTAAGTTTTCCTCATATCGTGCAGCCCTACAGTAGATGAAACCTTTAACCATCACAGGCTCGGTTATATGACTAAACTTCATTAAATAACCTATTATTTCTTCAACTGATTAGCATTTTCTTGAAAGCCAAAGTGTCCCAAGAAAGGGTTGCAGACCCGTGTTATTTTGTTTTCAGTGGATTTTCCGTAAATGACATCATTTAAACCTTAAAGGAACAACATCAGATGCAAAAAATTTAGGATCAAAACTCACCGGTTGACACATTCACAGAGGAAAGTTTAGGTGGGACTGTTCTCCTTGCAAAGTTCATTTGCCGCCGATCTGATGGGATGGAAACTGAAACAACAGATGCCGTGGTCATAAACACTTTGACAAAAACCTTCAAAGAACAGCAAACAGTATCTAGTGAGCGTACCACTGGACAGCATCGACCCCAGCTTCAAGTTCTGGAATACATCTGCTGTCCGCTTTCTCTTCTCATTCAGCCGGTATTCATCTTAAGGAAGAGTGAAAGATTTCTCATGAGGAGTTCTGAGGATGGATACATGTCCTGGGAAGGGTAGAGATGTGTGCATCTTACCTGGGTCAGCTGGTAGGTACTGGAAGTCCACAGGCTCGCTCACTTCACGGTCAGACGGCCGCCGAAGCTGCATCTTCACCTTAACTGGCTCAACAAGGTTGGTGTCCCGGTAGGGCGGCGTGCGGAAGACGATCGCCACCTGCCTGTGCACGTCCGCCTGGGAGAAGGTGCCCTTCCCCTCCCAGGAGTCCTGGAAGAAACGCACCTCGATGTCCTCTGCAGGGAGACAGGAACATGGGAGAACACCAAAGATTTGAGGAGTGTGCGGTGTCTTGACGAATCCCAGCTGGTCACAGGAAAACACCGCCGTCTCTGGAGTATCGCTGGTAAACCAGCTTCGGTACGGCAGCAGTCTGAAAAGCCGCCTACGTGAATAGATCCAACTGTGCTGATGCACCAACGGCTTTAAGCCGACAGATCCCTGTGCTGACGAATCGTGAACGAGATCAGCACCTGCAAAGCTGTGAGGTGCGTGGAAGATAAAGAAAACAAGGGCAGAGGGCCAAGTGGTGGAAGTTGAGAAAGGAAAAGTGCTGTTTGGCTTTTAGGGAGGAGGTGAAACACTCTATGGGAGATGGGGAGGGTCGTCTACAGCTAAAGTGATCATGGAGCCAAGGAGGGTCCGGATGTGGATCGCCGGTGTAGGTACAACAACCGTTCGGGGTCCTTCGAGTAGCGCTGACGTCACATTATGTGATTGGCTGTCCGTTGGTCCGATGACGTTTCAGATAGTGATTGGTCTGGACAAATTACGACACTACCATAGAAGAAGATATTATGAAGTCCGTAGTAGACAAACAGAGCTCCAACACAGAGCGAGATCATCTTCTAAACGTGCTTTTATTATTGTTATGATTATTATTAAGTCCATTTGTAGCCGAACGGCCTGCGTTCTGAACTCTTCTCCGGACCGAACACTATAACAAAGCACCTTCCCCGCCTATGAACACGAAGCTACGAGACTCCGGCTGCTCTGATCAGAGACACGGTTCACTCTGTGGAGCAGCAGGTTCCTTCTAATAGCCACAGACCTTTTTAGCTAAATCTCTATATAAACACTACAAAGAATAACGTAGGACACAACTTATGAAGGAAAAGAACTTTATGTTGCAAAAAGAAACAAGAAATGAAAATATGTAGAGCCCAAACAGATCTCCACGCTACGTAGTTTGTCCAAGTGGGGCCACCGTAGTGTGACTCAAAGGACCCCGAACGGTAGTTGTAGGCCGAACGGTTATTGTATCTACACTGGAGAGAAGAGTCTGTTGGTCCGGATGAGGACCACGGTCCGCCATTTGGTGATATCTGGTTAAGGGGCACTGAGGCAGAGTTGGAGGCAGCAGAGATGAAGATGCTGATGTTCTCTTTTGGAGTGATCCGGATGGATCAGGAATGAATCCATCAGAGGAACAGATCCTGGTTGTGGAGATCAATGCAGAGAAGCAGATAGAGAGGGTTTGGACAGGTTGAGAGGAGGAACAGTGATAATGTCGGTGACAAGATGCTGAGGTTGGAGCTACCAGGAAAAAGAGGAAGACCAAGGAGGAGGTTCGTGGAGGAGGTTTTGTTGAGTGTTCCCAGAATGCAGAAGGATGTAGTTTCTGTTTTACTAGTCTATATCTGCACGCTTCTCACATTTAACCCCTCGACGCCTAAAAATGCAAATATACATCAAACCACTTCTGCTCCAAACTTGGCTTAATTTAGCATCGAAAGCGAAAACTTAAGCCAATGTTTTTCAAAGCTAGTAACACATTCAGGCATCAAAGGGTTAAGACACAGAGGAACACAGCATCAGAAAAGTTTGATGCTAAGTTATGAGAGCCCTCATGTCACTGGGAAAGAAACACAGACCTTGATGGGATCATCTGGTACTTTATTTTGAAAGATTCATTTGTAGTAGGAGCCAGCAGACATGGTCTGTCGAGCCCGTCTGCTGCAGAGCCCCCCTACGCATCTGCAGTAACGTCTGTTTGGTGGAAGTCTCACCTTTTTGCACTTTGTCACACAGCAGAAAGATTTCATCGCCTCCTTTGCAGGTTCCAGAGTTCCGGTTGATTCTGCAGATCTTTAACTCGGCTGTGTTTGGCGCCCCTGCAAGAAGAAAAAGTTTAAGTTTAAGACAAATTCTGACGCATACTTTCAAATAAAGAATTGTCTAAAGTTGTCCATTTGGGAAGAATTTGAGTTTGGCAAATGAATGTCAATTCTTCAGAAGTGGTTAAATCAGCTTTTAAATTATTTTCAAAGTGTTCCCAGTGGTCCTTTAATTATGATTTCGCCGTTTGTAGACAAATAAAGCATCTATTTTTTAGGACAAAGTTTCTGCAGAGCGGTTAATTAGAGATTCCCCTCTGAGTTGTGGGCAGAACTGTTGCTGTGGAGTAAGCATGACCTCACTTCCCGTGATCCATCTGTTTACGCTCTCACCTGCTAGCTTAACCCCAACCCAACATTAGCAGTGCAAAAAAAAATGGCGAGCAATAGTGGAGCTATCCAGCCGTACAGTTTGGAGCCAGATTTCAGCTCAGACGAGGAAAACAAAGACGCTCACGGATGTTTTGGTCTGACAGTGGATGCAGATACGCTCGCAGATATGATCTTTTTCAAATTACATTTCTCATCTGCTCTTGATTCACAATGATTCGAAAAACTGAAATACTCACAAATGCAAATTTAAGCTCAATTTTTGTCAGAAAAACACCACAAGAGTGTGTAAAAAAAACACCAAAAATCCAATTTTCATCAGAGTGCGTCTTTAAAGGGTCTAAAGGCAGGGATGCCTAGTTTAGTTTAGTCTGTTTAGTTAAAGTTTAGTATTCTATGGAATTCTATGCATCTATGATCCTTTTGGTGGTTTGTAGACTTTCGAATTACTGGTACGAAGCCCATTGAGACGGCTGTTGTTGTGAATTTGGGCTATAGAATATGGAATTATTAAGATATGATTCTTCTAAATTATTTCAGGCAAATAAGAACATTTTCCTCCAAAGAGGAACAAAGAGTTTCTGTTGGCGCAGACGTTTACAAGCTGTTTATGACGCACCCAGTACAGTATCATTAGATCGCCAGAGTTTACAGTGTTTACCCAAGCAATCAAGCTTCCCATGAGTGGAGCCCACCCGGCCTCTCTTCCTCTGCTTCCTGACGGAGGTTTGCTAAAATGTCTGAGCTTTCCTGAACGCAGAAAAACTGCGGCTCCAAAGCGGGCAGACTGGTTTTCCACTCACTGTTGTCGTAGATGGGCTGTGACACGACCGGCTCCAGAGGGTACAGCTCCCCTGTGGGGAGCGTGATCTTGGCCTGGAAGCAAAGCCGCACCGAATTCAGGTCAAACTCCTCCTCCCACACCTTGGACTCAGGAACTGTAAGGGGAAACCACAGACAGGAAAAGGGGTGTAGTCAGCCAGCGCCGATGTCTGTTCGTGACCTGACAGCAATATGAAACAGAAAGGGCTTCTTTCACTTCTACAAGGTTTGGAGCTGAAAAAGAAAAGTCATCGTGTTTCAATGCCGGGGGATAAAAATATGACAGCAAGATGCCACCAGGATGACATGCAGGGCTGTGCAGACACAAACCACAATGAAGACATGCAGCGCTGTGGAGATGAGGAGCCACAGAGGCTTCACAGCAGCCGTCCTTCTCATTTACACCCACTGCCAATCTGGTACCAAACACTGCATTCTGATTTCAGCAGTCATTTTTTCCCTTTAATAGCCCCTCAGTAAAGATTACGTTCAACTTCTGCAGAAAGAAAGTGACTTAAAGTAACTGCACCCTCACGTATCACGGGTTATTTCTAGAATGACTCCGCCGATAAACGAAGGACGGCTGCGTGGGAAAACTTGGGTGAAATAGAAAATCAAATGGGGAACTTGTGAATCAGAATAGAATAGTTTCAGTGCTTTGGCAGTGACAGCAGCTCTAAAAAAAAGACCACACAGAAAAAAACGCCTTATTTTTATCAACAAAACTCATCTTTGAATTAAAAACAAACAAGAACCCTTCATGAAAAAAAACACCTTGTAACACTAAAGCCGAGTTCACGCCGCATATGATTTGTGCGTCAGTTCCGTCCAGTTTCAACGTTAAATCAGTGAACAAACGCGGTCAGAGATCCCGCCGTCCATTTCTTTGGTTACAATGACAATTCAGCCAATCAGGGACTCGGCTTTGGCCCGTGTTGTGCTGATGACGTGTTCAGCAGGTGGAGTTCAAAACCAACATGGAGGAGAATCTGACCGTTCTTCTCCTGAACTTAACGTTTTGTTTTGTAATTTGGAAAGGAGACAATAATAACAAGTTCCTCTAATTTTATATTGATTTTTATATTTTCCCCATTATGAGATCTTAAATGCAAGTGGCGAGATAGAGAAAGGGCGAGCTCTGAGTAGAGCCGCTGTTCCTCCACATCCAGAGGAGTCAGTTGAGGTGCCTTGGGCATCTGGTCTGGATTCCTCCCTGGGGAGGTGTTTCGGGCGTGTCCCACTGGGCGGAGGCCCCAGGGAAAACAGGCTGGAGAGACTAAGGCCCAATCCGAATTCCCCTATTTTTTGTTGTAAAACTGAACTTACCTTTTCCAAGCGCTGACAGATACCCGGATGACCGACTATTGATGACATCATCAAGTGGGAGTAATTTCCGAATTAGAAGACTTATTTTTTTCTATAGTTTTGTCCAAATTCCCACCCTAACCCCTAACCACTAAAAGACCCTGTAGCGCGGACTATGTGGCGCCCTGGATTTTAAAAGCAATCCGGACACCATGTTCTCTACATTTTCTTTTAAATAAACGGAAAATACGACGTCATCAAATTCACAAAGTGAAAATCTAATCCCTAAGAGTGTTTTATGACGACTATCTATAAATAAATTGTGTGCTGATTATGAAGACATTGATAGTTCATTAAAGAAAAAACTTTTTTTCGCAAAGCAATGCATTGTGGTCTATATTCACCTATCTAGTGAGTGATCACAATGGTTTTTCGCAAAGACTTCTGGGAAATTTCTAGGGCACCTGTTTGTGGAAATGAAGATTCGGACAGAACTGCAGAATCGTGAAGGTGCTATATAGTGCTCTATGTAGTGAGTAGGGAAGGAATTTGGACACAACCATAACTGTAGGGTAGGGAGAAGTCGTAGGGAAAGAATTTGGATTTGGCCTGCGTCTGTCAGCTGGCTTGAGAACGCCACGGGATCTGGCTGGGGAGAGGGAAATCTGGGCATCTTTGCTTCCACTTATGTGGTCCCGAATGAGCGGAAGAAGATCATGGAAGGATGGATTATTCCTCCATGGACTAACGGGGGACGGCGAGTCATCAAACTGGGTCACAGAGACGGACGAACCGCTGATCGTAGCCGTCACTCAGACACAGATGGGGAAGCTCACCGTGCCGGGAGAGTCTCTGAATGATGGAGACGGGACTACCGATGCTTTTGTGGAACTCTCCAAAATGAATAAACCTGATCTCTAAACATCATTTGTGTCTTTCATGCATTGTCAAACTGACAGTGCTTCCATGTAGAGATCCGGCTGGAAACTTTTGACAGTAGCTCCTCCTACAAGCGCCTGTAGCGTCTAGTTTATGAACCCACTTTTGGACGCGTCCTCCACTTACTGTTGAAAGGGTTGTTGTTGGTCTGCAGCCTGCAGGTGATGGCGTCATTCACGTCCTTCTTCTTCACACACTGTATGCCCAGATTCTGAAAACTGAAAGCAAAGCGTCAAACACAGAGTATTGGATGTCCTTCCACAGCATCTCCTGTTGACACAGCGTGGATTCCCCCTCTATTCATGACGCTGTGATGGACAGAAGTTTAAGAGGGAAGGGCTGCTTAAGCTGACGGCTGGTCAGGGAGGTGGAGGGAAACTTTCTCATTGTGTGATGAAAAGTATCTTTGTGTTAACTGCTGGAAAACAAAACACTTGTATTTAGTACAATGTGTTTCTTTTTCTACATTAAGACTGCGGTTCCGTAACCTGGTGCTCTTTCAAAATGCAGAACAAATGACTCATTTAGGCAGCGATGACTCTTTATGTCTCACAATGCTGTCACTTGTCCTCAGCACAAGCTGTATGTTTGGATTTCATCACAAACACTTCCTCTACCCAGGATTATTGTTTATGATGTCAGTTAAAAAGGAAACAGCAAACATGAAAGCGCCTCTTCCTCTAAATCTGCACATGAGCGTGCACGCCGCTTCCTTTCTGCGTGAGGTCACTCCCGCAAAGTCCTTCCACACGAGCGCCACAGAGCCGCCTGTTAATGATTTACCTCGGCAAACACGGTGGCGCTCTGTCCGCCTCAGGGAGGGCGTTGTTCAAATACAGTAAAGATTAACGCAGGTAAACGAGAAAAGTCAGCAGCGGAACAGTTTTTCCCAGGAAGAATCCAAATCCGGACAGAAGGAATCTGGAGTTTGATTGTAGCTTTAGAGACCTATATGCCGTCTTGTAAGGTAGATTTTAAGTGAACTTGTTTTGTTCGCATGCTTTAATTTGTGCTTTTAAGGTGGTATGAAAGGTGAAATGCAGTCAAATTGTTGGTATTACGATGACATCTGACAGTAGTAACGAATGGCATCCTGGCATAAATCTTCAAGAGGACCAGAAGTCCTGGACTGGAATGGGAATCGCTTGAAAAACTTGACCCTTGCAATTTTCCCATTTTAATCTTTGATAAAAGTTTTTTTTTTTAATCAATCCTGAACACTTTCAGGTTAAGGTTAGGGTAAGCTTCTGGTTGATGATGTCAGCCGCCATCCTGTCCCCCTCTAAATCTTTGGTTATTATATTTTAGTTTAACTTACATTTGTACTCCTTTTTATGTCTTTCCTCCGATTTTCTTTTCTTTTCACAGTGGTTTTTACTCGTCAAACCCATTTACTGATCCGCTGTGGAAACCTCTGACTGGATATGCTGACAGGTGGTCATTCTGCATTTTGGGGGGATTGCTGTTCTTTTTTTATTTAATGACTATCAACATTTTAGTAACTAAGGTTCTTTTTAAACATGTCAATAAATGACTCCATTGACCGTCTAAACAGGCTGACTAGAAAACAGTAGAGTTTTGTTCTTTTGCTTCAGCTGAAGAGAACATAACTCCAACCAATCACAGGATTCTATTACTTTTATCCATTGTCAAAACAAATGAATCCTTTGATAGAAAGTCCGTTTGAAGACCAATCGTCTTTTGATCTATTGTAAAACCGAGTTGTTCACACACTCTCCAGCTAGCTTACAGCCCCTCAAACCGCCATCCTAACATTACTGGTGCAACAAAAAATGGTGAGAAATATCAGATCTATCCAGCCGTACAGTTTGGATCCAGATTCCAGCTCAGACCAGGAAATCAAAGACGTTCATGAATCTGTTTGTCTGCAGGTGGATGCATCAGAATGGAGCGTAGCAGGGAGCTCATATTTTCTATGTCAAAAAAATACGATCTTTTCCCGACGTCGTCTTATTGTTTGCTCCTGACTCACAATGGTTGAATAAAGAAATACTCAGAAATGCTGAATTTTTTTTAGGTATGCCCTCCATTGTCAGAAAAATGCTACAAGAACATCTTAAAAAACCAAACAAAACACAGTTTTCATTGGAGTAGGTCTTTCACCAGTTAAACGTCGGAACGGCAATATCAATGGAGACATCACTGAACCAGAGTGAAAGCTTGATCCAGCTGGTCAAGGTAGCCAAATCTCCAGTAAAGCGACTTCATCCGAGAGTCCCACCTGATCCACGGGTTTCTGAGGAGTCAAAGAAGCAGCTGCCCTCGATGCAGGCAGCACTAAATATAGACATAGAATCTATTTTTGCTGCGCTACTGTAGCTTCCTGAAACAAACCCGAGCAGACAGGAAGTTTCAAAGTTTCAAAATTAAGCTAAGATGCTCATGTAGCCTACTTTTAAAACCTAGCGTGTCACTGTGTGAATACGTACAGAAGCTGACCACAATAACAACCGGAGGTAAAAGAGATGAAATCAGCCAGAAGGAAACTCAAAACGCTGCGGTTCACGTTGAGCTCATGCTTAGCAGCATTTCTGCAGAGATGCATGTCAAACTCTACAGCCCGTGTGCTGCCAGCATCCTCCGATTGAGCTCTCTGTAAAAAATAGTCTATATTGATCCTAGTTCCACCTGTTTAAGCACCAGATCAGCACTTTTAGGTCACAACTATCTCCTCTGCGTTGCACATGACGGAGACGGTTAGCTTGATAGTTGTGCATTTTGTGGTACAAGCTCCAAATCTGGCATGGGTGTACCTTTGGATGGGTTAGGGTTAGGACCCCCTCTTTCAGACAAGCACGAGAAAATCAAATATGGGGACGATGTGTAAAGATGGCAGCCAATTGTTACAGAAATATTCAATGTCTGTTGGCCCCATCTGAACAATATGGGCTGTTCCTGCCCAACATGCAGGGGTACCTACAGAGTACGGTTATATATTACATTTCATTTAAAATCTTGGATTGTTCTTGTGGCTAACATGCTTTTGTGATAGAGGGGATCCTTGTGCTTGTGCCATAAAATGCATGACCCCAAAGGTCAGGATCAACTTTTGTTGAGCACACTAACACTAAACTTTTAAAACGGAACCTTTTCTTTACCTAAATATGAATAACAATAGACAGAAAATATTATTCTGGAATAAATCGACTGAAACATTAAAAAACTTCATAAAAATGATCTACGTCAGAAAAAAAGTGACTGTTAAAATAAAAATAAAAAACATTGACATTTCCTTGTCTGTTATTTTACATGAAAAAATAAACTTAAATTTTAAATGTACCAAAAGGTTATACTCTCCTGCGTATTTTCTAATTACAGCCACATTCGCTCCGCAAACAAGACACATGGTGGCGTCAGTAAACATTTCTTCTGCCCCCAGTTGGTTTTTAGAATCAACTTTTTCCTCTCGATTTTGTGAGACCTAGTGGAAGAGTTCGGCAACGGTAGCTGGAGCGTTGCATTGTGGGATCGCCGTAGAAAGTGTTCTGACATGCATAAGCATTCGGTTCAGCTGCTGTCCGCTCCCCACCCTGGACAGCTGGAACGCATTCAACCCCTTGTTTACCTGTTTCTCTTTCTCTATTCTAGTATCTTCCGCCAGTTTTTTGCCGCTTAACTCCTACAGTTTTTTAGCTATTTTAACCGTTCAACCATAAAAATGTTCTTTTAAATGTTTGATCTTTCTATGTATCTGTACTTGATATGTTACCAATGCTGCATTTCGCCGGGCCATTAATAACAATGTTATAAAATGATAAGACGCAGGGGGCCTTGACTTTGACACATGTGCACTAAAATAACCTTTCATGATTCATGGAAGGGCTTATCTTGTCACATGAATGAAAAATAATGCGCCCATCCTTGTTATTTGTGCGGTCACGCCCCGATTTGGCCGGCGGGGAGCTACCAGAGCAGTTGGGAAGAGAAGCAAAACACTAATGGAACCAGCCTGCAGAAGAAGTGACAGCACAGATGTGGGTCTGAGCATCTCTGCCAAAATGCAAACAATACGAATTTAAAGGGACAAATGCACTCAACTTTTGAGCTAACACAACTCACTTAAGTATTGGTTCTCTACCAAAAGCCAGATAACTAGCGGTTTAAAACAGAATGGATGTATAACTTTCAGTGATAACATAAAGAATTCTTTGATTAAAAATAAAATAAAAGCGGTTATTTTCCTTTAAAGTTAATGTTAGCACAGTGAGAAGGCCCTGGTTCCTTCCAGGAAGAGTCTGCTCTGCCAGCCCCGCCCCCAGGCTAACAGACACGCCCACTTTCTCAGTGGAGCTAGCGGTGATCGGCTAAACGCTTTCTTTAAACCTGAACAATGAGCACATCCATTTTTGCAAAGGTTGTTTTTTTTTCGGGGCGAAACGCAGACCTGCTGCCGAGGCCAACTCTAGGATGATGTCATGAAATGGGCGGCGCCCACAAGGAGAGAAAGGCGGAGCCTCAGAGATCGAGTCGTCTTACTTCCGGGTTGGAAAATTAGCAGCGAAAAGAACTCGTATCTCATAGAAAATCTTTCTTTAGTGCCTCACAGGTAAAGTATTATCATATATGGAAATAGCTTATTCTGAAAGGTAATTCTATTAAGAAATAAATATAGACCCTTTAATTGTTGACTAAATTGTCCTTTAGATGCGAGTTTGTGTAGTCCTCTATGTGGTCCTCGTTATAGACTAACAAATAGGGGTGTAACCACTGATCCACTTAACCAATGAATCGATTTAAATTCTTACAATCCAACCAGATCGATCCGTCTGAGGCAAACTGTTGATCGAAATGACCGAGACCATCATAGAATGGTTTCAAAATGAAATGAATATATCTACAATCAATCCTGGACGATACCATTTAGATTGAGGGACAGTAGGTTTAGTTTTCTACATTGTAAAAACGTCCGTCACGGAGGACAACACACACATGTGATGTCAGCAAAAACTGTGTGGAAAGACTTTGAATAAAGTCATGTGACCATCCAGTGTCTAGAATGTTCTAAGAATGTTCCCTTTGGATTCTTTGGATGTGGAAAAACAACAGTGGGCTGAACTTTAGGAAACCAAAATGGGAATAGATTAGTCATTCATTCTTGTTTATTTGTTTGTTGGGACACATATTTCATTTACACTTAATGATCTGGAAGAAATCCAGGAATCTGGAGAGCTTCACTGTTCAGTAGCAGGAATTTCTCTCTGAGTCTCACTGGTTGAACTTTTGGCTAAAGATGTCCTGGATCCATATCTAGGTTTAGTGAATCGAATCGTTCAAAATGAACAAATATCGACTCTGAATCGTATCGTCAACCACTTCATAATAGGAATCGATGGTTACAGCCCCACTAGCAAACCATGCAGGGTGCACCCCACCCACACCCAGCAGTAGCTTGGATAGGCTCCAGCAACCCCATGACCCTGAACTGGAACAAGTGGGTTTGGAAAACAGATGGATTTGATGAATCCATACTGTCTTCATGATCAGTTTTCGTCCATTTTTTTAAAGCGGTGCCTCTTTTCTACATCAGCTCACTGTCTATGATCAAATATGTATATTTCTGAAGATGCTTGTTTTCCTCTGGAGGTCCTTCCTGTCTTTATGTACAGTTTGAAATAAAATCTTCACATTCACATGAACGTTCTGTTTCCAGTGAACTGCACAAAGGTCATGACCCCCTGGGTGTCTCGGGTGGTGGGTGTAACCCGCCCTCACCTGTGTATTCTCCTCTCCTGCAGGTCTGCCTCGTAGTAGCCATGCTTGCAGTCTTTTCCAACCAGTTCATGGGGGTGGGGCTTGTGTGGTGTGTTTTTGGTCACCAGGGAGATGCGGACTCTCAGCGGACCGTTGTAATTATTCACCTGACGGAAGAACACACAGCTGTAATGACATCCTCATGACACAGATCAAAGCTTTTAGGCAGACGGGCTGATGGACGACATCCATTTACACTAAGGTAAAGGATTCCAGCCGCAGGTTTATCATCTAACAGCATCAACCATCCAATCAAGTGTTCAGTCAGAGATCGTGAACTTTTATGATTTACCTCCTGGAAAAAAAAAATTCTTGTACACCTATTAAAAAAAGTCCCACTCTGATAATCGTTTCATCTCTTGGAAAGTCGTTCCAAGTCCTTTAATGACGGGAAAACTAGAAGCCCCTGTTGTTTTCTAGGACATAGTTTCTGCAGGAGGATATTGTGTTGTGGGCGGGACTGCTGTACCAACCCCGCCCCCCTCCCCATTGCTCAGAGCGTGGAGCAAAGCTCATAAGTTCATCTGCTTCTGATTCACAATAAGTTGAATAAAGATATACTCAGAAATGCATTTCTAAGCTTATTTTTCTTTATTTGTGTCTTCCATCATCAGTAAAAAATCCACAAGCACATGTTAAAAACACCAAAAACACCATTTTCACCTCAGTGGGATTTTGAAGATGTTCCGCACAAACACAGACAGAAACGGTTCCTATCTGCACCCGCCCTCCGGTAGAATCCAATATTTAAAAGAAGGGAGAAAATAGGTGGAAATGTTCCAACCGCATGGCAGCAGCTCAACACAGCTAAGAATGTAGACGGGGTCAGTTTGACCCGCTGAAGTTCAGAGTGAAAACCAAAATGAGATAAAGGGACATTTCCCTGACTTTGATTCTGAAAATATATTTGTTGATTTTTATCTTGATATGATTCAGTTTCTGTGATGGGGAAAGAAAAAAAAGATTTTGAAGGCATTGACAATTCTAATATTGTTAATTCTCTTTTTGTTTAGTTTGCAAACATTATCTATTGAATATAAGATCTCCTCCCAACCTCCTCGGGGGGGGTTTCTAGCCCCAAACTGGGGTCCTCTACCAGACGCCTGGGAGCTTGAGGCTCCTGCGCAGCATCAACTGCGCTTTCCTGGACTGAGATGTCAGCGGTTTATCCGGGGATTTGCTGCAGCCGCTCCATCAGTTTGGAGGCTTCGATCGTCACGGAGACCACTACTGTGCCCTTTCCAAGTGTTTTATAACCAAACAAAATGGAAACTGGATTAAAAATGTTATTCATGTGTGGATTGTGAATCCAATCTTGCAGAGTAGTGAATCTGAAGTTCCTCCTTTTGGGAAACTGCCTTCATGGACTGTGACGCATTTGGATGCAGACCTAAAAGTCTTTTCCGGCGTTCTTGATCTGCAGTGGGTCACACAGATTTTTCTGCATCTTCTCCATCTGACTCCTGGCAATGCAGCCATAGTGGGCCAAACTCCCTCCACTCAATCCCTAGTGTGCATGTGATTACAAATACCTAATGGCAACAGTCAAGGTTTTCATTTTTTTAAACCACAGTCATTAATGGTACAACAAGAAAACTAGAACATTATGGAAGGGTATTCTAATATTAAAAACTGTTTTTCTATTTCTAAAGATGATCAACTCAATGAAAATGCTGTTTTTAATGTTCTTGTGGCATTTTTCTGATGGCGGATAGAACACAAATTAGGCTTCTAATTGCATTTCTAAGTATGTCTTCATTCAAATGGTTACGAATCAGGAGCAGACAAAAACAAAAAGCCTTTGAAAAAGATCGTATTTGTGAAAAGAAGCATAGCGACTCACAAACCCCCGCTTCTCCAAGCTTTAAGCAACGGGAAGGGGAAGGGGGGCGGGGTTGCACTGAGCCAACGGTCCCAGCCGCAACTCAGAACGGAATTTCTTATGAACTTCTGCCGCTCTGCTGAAACTATGTCCTAGAGAACGACACAAGTTTTTTAGATTTTTGGCTAAAACCAACATATCCATGAACAAATCCAAACCCATGAACCAGAAAACAAACTACAGCTTTACTCCATTCATGTTCTTTAGTCCAAATTCCTTACGTTTTGGCTTTATGTTCAGACAACTCTGTCGTGCTTTCTAACAGACCAAGGACCGATCTGAATTCTTCCCCTGCCCCTCCGGCTTCTCCCTTCCCCTACATTTAGCCCTCCAAGAGGAGCAATATGGAAAACCTTTTCAACTGAACTGAAGAAATGCCCCCCCCCACACACACACATATGCGACGCAGATCACCCCACTGGCAGAGTGACAACTAGCCCTAACCCACTCCAGATGCCACTGCAGCTTCAAATGCCCCTACAACTGGGGGGGTAGGGGAAGTCAGGGTTCAATTCTTAAGTTTTTCCTCTTTGATTTGATCCACATTTGACACAAAGAAGGTGGTAAATGTCACTTTTTAGAATGAACAAAGTCTTTACTACAGAAGTCCCACGATGATAACTTTTAAAAGTGATTGCTTTGTAAGAGTAACAACCATTCAAACGTGATCTGCATGTAAGGTGGGTTTTCCAAAAGTTTCAAACAGCAAAACTGACTTGATGACCAGAAAGAAGCATGTTCTCTGTGGCTGAACATCCTAAACAGCTTTTGTTTTTTAAACTCCCACTCCGGTCATCTTTGGATTCCCAGTGGTCTCTTTAATTATGATTTTGCAGTTTTTAGCAAAACCGAACTAGTGAAGCTGCTGTCTGGTTTTCCAGAAGCCCGCATTTCTGGTTTTTAGTAACCCACGCTTTCTGCCTCCTCACTGTGTGCACGTATGGGGCGTGCACGTGACACGCAAGTGCTGTAGGACGTCCACACAAACCACACACTGATGTCCTCATTTTTGTCACACATGGAGCCGTCCACTTAGCACTAACGTTGGTGCTGTTTGGGTGAAAAAGAAAAGTCTGTACAACATTCCTGCGTCTCGCCAAGCGAGCTACTAGCTCCACTTTTCATCTAGATCACCCGCCTGGACTGTACAGTTTTTTTTTTTGCCCACAGACAGCCTGTATCTATCCGTAAGCTCAATGGCCTTGTGGAGGAGTGTCTGCCCCATCACTGTTACGTCGTGAGTTCAAATCCAGGTCAAGTCATACCAAAGACTCTAAAGATGGGAACCAATGCCTCCCTGCTGGACACTCAGCATTAAGGGGTTGGGTCGCGGGATTTAACCGAAGGTGGCTCAGCGCCCCCCCCCCAGGGGATGGGTCAAATGCGGAGAACAAATTTCACACACCTAGGTGTGTGACAGGTGATAGGACTTAGATTTTCACTTAACATCGCTCTTGAAAAGTAATATCTTTACTTTTAGAGCTTTTACTGGCTAAATAAAAAAATATTTATAGTGTTGTAGAGGAGACTGAAATAATTTTAGTGTTAATGTTGTAACTTTTAGCGAACAAAGATTGACCTTCTGACCCCTCCCTCAGGCCTTTCTGCAGCTCACATTCCATTGGCGTCATCCCCTGCGTTTGCAGCAGGGTTCGAACACACTGACCACGGACCCACACAGGTGGACGTCCTAAGGGGCGTCGTAGCCACGGGAGCGAACAAAAAGGGAGGCATTTGTGGGCCACTCCATCCGTGTCTGTTCCTTAAGAGAGACATTGGTTTGGTCCAACGCTCTGGAGGTAAACTAATTCTGCATATATTGAATTTGAAACTTTGTTATACATGTTTAATCAAACAATTTGTTATGTCTTTATTTTGTTGAGCTCAATCGTCTCCCGAATAAAAGACAACATTTGATATGAGCACGGCTCAAAACAGAGGTTAAAAATATTGATTGAGTCGGATTTTGACTTTTGCGTTTTCGTGTTTTGATGTGTGTTATTGCGAAACGCTTTCTTCCCAAATCTGTTTTTGTTTGACGTCATTGCCAGAGTTCAAACTGACCTTCCTAAAAAACACAACAAAGGGCTGCTGTCTGACCTGCAACGGCGGGTCAAAGCAAAGTACAAGCTGTACGAGGAACAGCTCCAGGTTCAGCCCCCGCCCCCCTCCCCTGCATGCAATGTGGACAAACGCAGGTCGAATGAAAAATCTTGAGCAACACGGACCTTGATGGCTGGATACGTCTTGGTGGTGTCGTTGCTCTTCTCCCCAGGAATGCTCCCGGCGGAGCGGCCCTCGCACTTGTACCGGAACCTCATCCCCCTTTGCTTCGGCTGCTCGATGATCTCTATGTAGGGGTTCGTCGGCATGACTGTCGGGAAAACAGAAGACTCTGAGACCCAGACCCCGTCCCACCTTGTCAAGGGGTCAGTAGTGCACAGGAGTGATGAAATGTTTGCTCAAGGAAAGTCCTACCTGGGTTGATTGAGGGGTGGCCCCATCTGTACACACCTATTGAGAGAGAAAGCAGTAAGAAAGGCCGTTCATCTTCATGTTACTCCACTGGCAGTGGTGGTAGTGCGGATGGCACGGGCGCCGGAGCATATTTGTGGCCTTCTGAGAATTTGTCATTTGCGGTGTCACAGTCAGAGAGGTGGAAAACTACTGGACTGCGGAGTCCAAAGAGGTTCAAACTCAAACCTCCGTTTATGACCTGACTGTTTGGCTCCAGAGGGAAAAACTGCAGGCTAAAAAAAATAAATAAATAAAGTGACAGGACAGGCAGGGGGATTACCCGCTTTGTGAGTAAAAAGGAAAGTACAGCATTAGCACCGACTGTGTGTTTGGAAGTGAAAAGGGGGGCAGGTATAAAGCTGGTCAGGTGATCAAAGCTCCTCCCTTCAGCCAGAAAACGATGCTGTTTTAATATGTTTGCTTTTTAAATCTTACTTTACTACTATGTTAGTTTAATTTCATATCAAATGTTTTTCTTTTCAAACATCCCCAGAGGTTCACTGCACATGCGCGGGGAGGCTTTGTGACATAGACAGACAGACGTGCAGAACTGCAGCTCTAAGTTGGAAGGATAAATTCTAAACTTCACATCTTCTTTGGCGCATAGTTTTACTTTAATCTGCGTTATTATCAGACGTCTGAGACTCCACGATGGATCCAAACATAAAAGGTTAAATAACAGGAACATTACACGATGATTTCAGGACTAGCTGTTGTTATTTGGCCTTTGAAGTGGGTGGAAATGCGTAAAGTTGAGAGAGAAACTAAAGGAAGTCTGGCATGGAAAGGTGGAGGCCACCATCATGCTGATTGGCGCCTTTCACTTTCTCCTAAAATTCTCTTCGATGTTTCCCCCCCAAAAAAATGAGAACATAACGGCTGTTTGGGTCCAACGACGCTTTAGACGTGAGCGCGCGGAGCAGGAACAGGGCTCCTCCTGACGCGGGGCTTTCCCTCTGCGCAAAACAACTTCCAGAGCGCTTTCAGCCCCGGCCAGCCAGGGGCAACAGGCCGAGCGCACCGACCGAGCCGGCGCCACTCACCGTCCATGGCTGCGTCCGGGTCGCGCCTCTCCTCCTCCGCGGGCGAACTCTTGGCTTTTCTCGGTGAAAAGACGCCGCAGGACCGTCGACGTTGGAACTCCGCTGACTTCTTGACAGAGCAGCACCGCCGCCTCCTTCGCCTCGCCGGCTCCACCTACATCTGTGGCCCGCCGCTGACTGACTGTGAAGCGCCGGAGAGCGAAGCGCGCAGATTTTCCGGTGAACAACGAGACACAAGTTCACCTTTTACGCAACCTCCCCGGGCTTCTGGGATACATAGATTGATATGGTATCTTTATTTTTTTACACTTTTAGATGCAGCTTTTCTGACAACTTTGCATGAAAAATGTGGTGCGTAAATATGCATATAACAATGCAGTAGGTTGTAGTAGCAGGTATGTAGTCTATAGGTACTTCAAGTAGAAATAGTTGATATTTTTTACAATTTGGATTGTATTTAGTATGGCATAAGTGACTGGAATAATATGGTGATCAATACATGTTGTCACATACTCAAATATGGATAAATCAAATGAAAACAACAGAAAACCGTTTATTAGGACTTCTTCAGCCTAAACAGACATATAATCAGACCACATAGTACTGTGGAAGAATAAACCATACTTTATGGGTTTTGAAAAAGGCTAAACTTTTTTGTGTGTTATCGTTTCACTTTTCAGCCTAAAGTGGGAATTATCTACCAATAAATTCCTGCACACAGATTTCAGAGGACTTCCAAAAAGACAGAAAGAAGGACAACAAAACCTAGATATGCCTCCGGGGTGTATTACATCTGCAGCCAGTGGCATCCTTGTTAATACGACTGGAATTCTGCAGCCCGGAGGACATTTTCCTGCCTCATTACAGAGAGATGTAGACATAAAAATGAAAAATTCTGAACGATTAGCTTTACCCATCCTACCACATGCATTACAGTTCATACCAGGAAAACCAGATACGTAGCTGTTGAAAGACCATTGCTGTGATTAAATGGGTTCAATATTTTGATTATCCTTTTCATTGTTGGCAGGTTTATGCATGAATTAATGTTCATAGATGTTATACAGTTTTACTTTATTTTTGTAATACTCGATTTGGTTGTACAGTAACAGTAAAAAATGAATGTGGAATACTTTCTTTTTCAACTATTATTTTTCAGAAGTTCCTTTTTTAATTCTGCAATTATAAACCGAATGATTTAAATATAAAATTTCAGGCGATAAACAAGTGTTGTACATTACTGTTATATGGAAACTCATTTGTAAAAACTATTTAGATGTAAATGCATTAATAGATATGTAGAAACATAAAAAATAACAAAAATTCCGATGAAAGAAGTGCTGCCTAAGCATAAAAACACACTATCATAGTCCATATGTTTTCAATTAAATAAAACCATAACTTCTACTATCCAAATTACCTTTGATTTTATGACAAACGTTCTTTTGTAAACTGCACACTACAGCTGTACCTATTATTTTGAAAAGACAGGCGGCGCAGCTTCCGGTGCTGTCCTGTTTCCGGCTTGACGCCATTCTTTGCTTTTTCACTCCCCGGCGTGAGCGCAACCTGCCCCCACCCACTCACAACGGCGCGGAAATACCCAGATGACGCAGTAGAGAGCAACAGAAACATAGGCAGTGAGGGGGGAGAGTGGCGACATAACTTTCGGCTGCAGTCATGGCGGGGAGGGGGGCCCGGAGACTCACAGTCCGCGTGCGCCGCGCGCCTGAAGCCCTGCGGTTCAGCGACTCAAACCGGGACTTCCGCCAGCTCGGCAGCCGACGTTGCGCAACAGTTTTACCTGACGACCTACTTTAGACTAGATTTTTATTAATCATTAAGAAAGTTAAAAATAAATAAATAAACTTTTGATTATACTTTTGTTGTGTTTGTGGTCAGTGTTCTAATAATAATCATAACATAAGCGAAAAAACAAAACCAAAAGGCAAACAAGAACAAAATTAAATTGCCACTAGGAGGCGCTGAAGGATAAACTATCGGGTCTCAGTCTTTACCTCTCTAGGACTTAAATTGTAAATGGTTTAAGTTAAATATTGGTCAACACATTGTTTTCCTGTTTCTCTTTCTTTAATATTGCATCTTCCTCCATTTTGGCGCTTAACTCCTACCATTTTTCAGCTGTTTTCACCGTTCAACTATTCAAATGTCCAGCTGTGACTTTTGGTCCTTCAAATCCTTGAACTTTTCAAGATGTTCCAGGATTTTCGCCTCCATTGAAATACATGAGGGAATCCTTGGTGCAGAAGCTCGCTCGTTCGATACCCGGCTCTGGCATTTTCCACAAAAATATATCTTTTTTGTTATTGTGCTGTTTTCACTTCATTTATGGTCAACTTTGATCGTTTATTTATTTAAGTTTGCCAATTGTTGCCCTTAAAGTTTCATTTTCATTCGGCTACATAGCATTCAACCTACACTTTCTATAGTTTTATTTAATTTTACCAAGTGCTCCCAAAGTTTTTACTTTTATTATGTTTGTAGTTTTTGGTCAAAATAATAAAACCAAAAGGACTTTATTGTTTTCCCGAACATATTTTCTGCAGAGTGGCGTGATTTCATTCAAAATTCCCCTCCATGTTGTGGAGAAAGCCCGCCCACATTTCCCATCACCCGTCTGTTTACACACTTTCCCACTATCTTACAGCCCCTCAAACCCCAAACCTAGCAGTAGCAGAAATAGTGAGCGGTGTCAGAGATATCCAGCGGTTGGGTTCTGATCCAGATTCCAGCTCAGACGAGGAAAACAAAGATGTTTGTGGATCTATTTGTCTGACAGTGGATGATCAGAACGGAGCGTATTTTCTGTCACAAACATGATTCATTTTTCTTAACCGTTTTTCCCTTTCGGGGTCACGGGGCTGCTGGAGCCTATCCCGGCCACTTGTGGGCGAAGGCAGGGGACACCCTGGACTGGTCGCCATTCTGTCGCACGGTAGAATGTCCACAAACACACACCTATTCACTCTCACACCTAGGGACAATTTATAGTTGCCAATCAACCTATGAAGCATGTTTTTGGATGGTGGGAGGAAGCCGGAGACCCCGGAGAGAACCCACGCATACAAGGGGAGAACATGCAAACTCTCAAACCAATTCTTCTGTTTTCTCTACTGAGGGCAGTAACATCTGAAACTGTAACCCTCACCCTAAGAGAATCTCCAACTTTTAATAATTTAAGAATCAACTTCAAATTTGGCTTTAATTCAAAGAACAAAAAGTGAAAACATGTCATATTCTGGGTTCTTCATAGTAGCCACCTTTTGCTTTGATCACTGCTTTGCACACTCTTGGAACTCTCTTGATGAGCTTCCAGAGGTAGTCACCTGAACTGGTCTTCCAACAGTTTTGCAGGAGTTCCCAAAGATGCTTAGCACTTGTTGGCCCTTTTGCCTTCACTCTGCGGGTTCAGGTCCGGTGACTGTGGAGGCCAGGTCATCTGGCGCAGCCCCCCATCACTCTCCTTCTTGGTCAAATAGCCCTTCCACAGCCTGGTGGTGCGTTTGGGGTCATTGTCCTGTTGAAAAATAAATGATGGTCCAACTAAACCCAAACTGGATGGAATATCATGCTGCTCTAAGATGCTGTGGTAGCCATGCTGGTTCAGTATGCCTTCAATTTGGTATAAATCCCCAACAGTGTCACCAGCAAAACACCCCCACACTAGGGCTGCACGATATGAGGAAAACTCGCGATATGCGATATTGGTGATTAATATTGCGATAACGATAAAATTCGCGGTATATAAACAAACAGCAAAATAACCAAAAACATCATTTCCATTTCATCATTTCAACTGCAACAGTTTAAAAATTATACTCCAAATGACCCTTGTCGACGTAGGAGGCAAACATCGAACATAAAAGGGCTCATCTGATTGATCAACAACGTAAACGGGTCCTTCCGATTGGTTAAATGCATAAAGGGATTTATTTCATTTGTTCAATACTTCAAGCTGCCATGAGATTGTTTTAGCACATTTAAGGTAACCATTTATTGCGATTTTCGCCATCTTTTGCGGTATGCATATTGCACAGCTTGATGTCGCGATAACGATAAATTTGCGGTATATTGTGCAGGCCTACCCCACACCATCATACCTCCTCCTCCATGCTTCAGACATGTAGAGTCCATCCGTTCACCTTTTCTGCGTTGCACAAAGACACAGTGGTTGGAACCAAAAATCTCAGATTTGGACTCATCAGACCAAAGCACAGATTTCCACTGGCCTAATGTCCATTCCTTGTGTTCTTTAGCCCAAACAAGTCTCTTCTGCTTGTTGCCTTTCTTTAGCAGTGGTTTCCTAGCAGATATTCCACCATGAAGGCCTGATTCCCACAGTCTCCTTTGAACAGTTGTTGTAGAGATGTTTCTGCTGCTAGACCTCTGTGTGCCATTGACCTGCTCTCTAATCTGAGCTGCTCTTAAACTGCCATTTCTCAGGCTGCTGACTCGGATGAACTTATCCTCCGCAGCAGAGGGGACTCTTGGTCTTCCTTTCCTGGGGCGATCTGCATCTGAGCCAGTTTCTATGTAGCGCTTGATGGTTTTTGTGACTGCACTTGGGGACACTTTCAAAGTTATCCCAATTTTTCGGACTAACTGACCTTAATTTCTTAAAGTAATGATAGCCACTCGTTTTCTTGCCATAATACAAATTCTACCGGTCTGTTCAGTAGGACTATCAGCTGTGGATCCACCTGACTTCTGCACAACACAACCGATGGTCCCAACCCCATTTATAAGGCAAGAAATCTTAAACCTGACAGGGCACACCTGTGAAGTGAAACACATTTCAGGTGACTACCTCTGGAAGCTCATCAAGAGAATACCAAGAGTGTACAAAGCAGTAATCAAATCAAAAGGTGGCTACTATGAAGAACCTATAATAGGACATGTTTTCAGTTGTTTCACACTTTTTTGTTATGTATATAATTCCACATGTGTTAATTCACAGTTTTGCCTTCAGTGTGACTCTACAATTTTCATAGTCATGAAAATAAAGAAAACTATTTGAATGAGAAGGTGTGTCCAAACTTTGGGTCTGTACTGTATATCACCAAAATGAAATGAATTAAAAGTATGTGCAGTAAATAAACTCTCTATTTAAAAATGTATGATCCCAAAAGCATAACCAATAAATTCATTTTGGTTTTAATAAACATGAGTAAAAAATCAGAAAAACTCTTGTTGGAAGTTTCTTCTATAGGCTCGTTGCAATAAGTAATACAATAAAATTGATTCCTCTGAATGTTTCTTACTTTCAAGAATTTTGACTTGTTTATTTATTATATATTTTAAATCGAAAATGTCTGCTTGTGGTCTTTTGTTATCAAACCCTCCCAAAAAAGTTCAGTGTATTTTATTTCTTTTGTTGTACAACCAATTTAGAAAGAAATAAAAGAAAAAGAAAAGCTGACCTATTACAAATAAATAAATAAATGAGCTAAAAAAAAAGGCGATTTTTAGTTGGGTTTTGTATGCACTTTGGCTTTTTATTGTGTAGTTTATAAAAATAGGACTCTAAAATTTTCAACTGCAGGAGCGAAGCACTTTCGTTCGAAACAAAGTGCAAAGTCATGTTTTAAGGATATAATAAAAACTTTATAAACGGGAATCTGTTTCACAGTAAGACCTATGTAATGCTACCGACGTAAAACGATTTCGGTTCGATCCAAGACACACAAAAAGCCGAGAGCTAAACGATCCGAGGGTCCTTGAACGCAGCGGGAGATGCCTTACTGGGAGGAGGCCGGCTGCGCTCGCGGCGAGGCGGGTCTTCTTCTCCACCCTGCCTTCTCCAGACTGCGGAGGGCTCGACTTCTTGTTACAGAAACATGGCGGAGGGGGAGTTGGACGTCGACTCTTTGATTTCCAGGCTTTTAGAGGGTGAGTTTATCGAGCGTTATTGATCAGATTCTCGTGGTTTGTGTGTTGTTTTTACCCGAACAGTCTAAGGCTACATTTCGTGTCGGAAGTGGGGAGGAACAACCCCGGTTTAGCTAGCGTAGCCCCGGTTCTTGAGTGAAAAATACTAGTTTTGGCTGAGGTGGTCTAGTGGTTAGTACACCTATGTGTGTGTGTGTGTATTATCTGTCTTTAATTTACATTCAAATATATTCTTGACGTCTTTTGATGGTCTACTTTAAGTGTAGCTTTGGGAACAGTGGCGCTAAAAGTTCTAGCAGTAGCTGTTTGTTTGAGGCGGCACCCTAATTGGGCTGATTGGTTTGTTACTTTTACTGCTGTTTCCTAACTCAGTTTTAAAGTTATATTATTAGATCCACTTTTTTTTAAACTTTAGCGACACAACCTCTTTAATATATAGAACCACCTCGTGCTGTGAGCGTCAGCTTAAAACAACTAAATGAACTAAATAAAAGTTATGTGCAATACACGTAATGTAAGTTGTAAAAATGTATATATCATAGTTCCACATATTTTCTGTTATCTATGTTATTCTAATATGTATGTCACTTTATTTTATTGTGGGGGATCAAGGGATAACCCCAAAAATCAATCAAAAATTAAGTTTCCTGTTTCATATTAATCAATAATGGAGGGTCAATTTCTTAAGGAGTAATGCCTAAAACAGGTTTTTCTTTTCTGGTGTTCTGCAAAAATATTGACCTTTGTTTAAGTGCGGAAAATAATTCTGCATTCCTGTAGTGTTAGACGATTTATAACAACTTTTTTAAGTTGTACTTTTCCCATGAACGCAGCATTTCTCTAAGTTTGTTTTTCCAAATGTTTTCAAATTAAAGCACATTTTTGTCCATTATATGATCAAAATACTCCACCGATCAGCTTCTGTCTGGTTCTGTTAAACTTTAAAACCCTTTGTGGCTCCCCCAGTCAAAACATTTGCCCTCCCCTTGGCCTAAAATCTCAGCCACTCTTTCTTCTGCGTACTGAGTATCCGAGTACTTTCGAAGAAAGGCTGCTTGTCTAGTAGCATTGTTGTGTTTTCGCCTGGCAGTGGTGGATGACTCACAGCAGCTCTAAATAAGGGATCCCCACGCAGATGAAACCGTTTGTCCGTTTCCACGTACCGAGAACACGGCATGTTTCTGTCCTCGCTAAACTTTTACACGGGCGAATAAAACTTCTTTCCATTTTCCGGAGTTGATGTTCTGGAGTTTACCAACCGACGGGGAGCTGATGTAAATAAAAAAGGCGTAGGGATGCAACAATTTACTTTCCCCGTGATGCGGTTAAAACCTTGATGTATGGGAAAAAATACACAAATTTAGAAAAATCCTTTTTTTTTTTTAGTTTGCAAAAAGGCAGCTAACAATGAAGAAAAAGCTTGGACACTTTCAGCGTAAACATACCCATAAGCTGTGGGGATGCACGCTACCAACGAGCAACCGACAGTTGTTTCACCCCTAGGATGATGCAGCTCATGGCATTGATGCAAAAAGGATTCATTTGAACTTTTGAAATGGTCAAAAGCCCCATCCTACACCTGATTTGTTTTGTATCATCACAAATATTTTGTTTGTTTTTTTTGGCAGGAAAAAAAAAAGATTTGCTCAGAAAGAAAATTATCAAATGATTTTTTTTTTTTTACTGAATTTGGATTCAGCAAAGTGCTTTTAAAGACCCATTCCAATGAAAATGGTGTTTCTAAACATGTTCTTGTAGCATTTTTCTCATGATGGAGGACATGAATAAAGAAAATTAATCTTAAAATTGCATTTCTGTATCAAACTTTTGGGAAATCAGGAGCAGATAAAAAAATGCAGTTTGGAAAAGGTCTGTTGTGAGGCAGTAACTGAAATGGACGGGCCACAGTCTCCCTGCTCCGCTCCATTCTGATGCATCCACTGTCAGACAAACAGATCCATGATCGTCTTTGTTTTCCTCGTCTGAGCTGGAATCTAGATCTAAACTGTACAACTGGATAGCTCCCATCGCTCGCCACTTTTTGTTGCATCGCTGATGTTAGCTTGGGGTTGTAAGGGGCTGTAAGCTAGCGGGAGAGAGTGTAAACAAAGGGAAGATGGGATATCAGCGGAGGGCCAGTTCCACGCCACAACTTGGAGGTGAAATTCTGATGGACTCATGCCGCTGTGGAGAAAATCTGTCTTAAAAAAGTAACTGTTGTTTTTTTTTGGCAAAAATCTGCATAATCATAATTAAAAGACCAGTTGGAACGATTTTACAAAATGTGGATTTTTAGAAGCTTTTAGGTTTGGACCAAAGCAGCAGACTTATATGCGGTTGATGCATTTATGGTAGTTTGAAACCTTAATGCTGCTGCTTTCTACTTCATCAAGAATCATTTGGGTCTCTTTGTTTGCTGCCTGATCACAACTACTTGGCTCCTTTTTAGTTTTGTAGAGGAAACACTTCATTGACCGTTAAACATTTAGTCCCATCTGGTCAGGATGGTTGCACGTATGTCATCCTCTGGTCACGTCCCGTGACTTCGCCAAATGTCTGGAATGGAGAACACGCAGGTCTGACAGGAGTCGCATTGTTGCTACAACCGTGAAGTTTCAAACACTTCCATATCTAGAGTAGCAACTCTTTGACAAGTTCCAAACGTTGTTGTTGTTTTTGTTCTTCACACTTCAAGGGTTGACTCCTTTGCTCCAGTGCAGCCAAGCCTTCCTGCAACAACTCCAGCAATTCCTGTTGCTTTTTCCGGCAGCACTGCATTAGCCAACATATTCCTGCACACAGACGCACAAACAGAGAGCCTCCTCATCTCTTACTAAATGTCAACAGCCACAGCTGTTCCAGGCAGAGACCAACCTTCTCTGTCGGTAACTCCGGTTCAGGGCTGTGGGTGCAGCACTGAGACCTTATGTTGTTTTTCTGTCCTCAAACTGGATGTTTTTAGACGTTATGCGACACTAAGGAGTGCAAACAGGGTTAAGATGTCACTTGTTCGTCAAATTAATGTTAAGCTCCAGGAACAATTCATTTGGACACAATTATCCGCATCATAAAGTTGTATTCTTCTGCTTTCACCACGGTTTGAAGAACTCTGTTAATTTGTAGCCAACTAAATGCAAACTCACAGAAAGAAAGAAAGAGACAACTTTGAGTTTAGAAGTTAGTTAAAATTCTCTTTTCTGTTTCCAGATTCAAATCACGTTGTTGATTTTATGGGTTCAGAAAAGTAGCAAAAGGCTTCTTTTGTACAATGAAAGCTGTTGAACACAGATTAGACCCGACCCCTGCTGCTGGGATATTCTTAGCAGCGCCATGAGATCCAGGTGGTTCTGAAGAAACAAAACCAAAGTTCTGACTTTAAAGTCCTTCTCCGATTATCTTCTAAACTATTTACAAAGCGTTCCCTGGGGTATTTTAGTCACGACTACGCCATTTTTAGGCCAAATAAAAACAAAAATTGTCGTTTTCTAGGATACGGTTTCTGCAGGAGGTCTTTAGAAATTCATGTCCCGAGTTATGGGCGGGACTGTTTTTCACAGAGCAACTCCGCCCCCCTTCCCCTCCTCATTGGTAGGAGCAGGGATCGTGTCGCTCGCCCAGTGTGTTTTCCACATCACAAATACAATATTTTCAAGCAGCCTTTTCGTCGCCTGCTCCTGAGTCACAACGATTTAAATGAAGAAAAACTCAGAAATGCAATTTTCAAATGGAATTTTCTCCTCCATCATCAGTAATATTCTGCAAAATCATGTTTGAAAACACACATTTTCATTGAAATGTACTCCGGCGAGGACATTCATCTGTAAAGGGAATGTCGCAATATTTGACTTTTATGGCGGTGTTTTGAGGAGGTTCAGCAAATATGTCCTCGAGCAGGTTTTCAGTTTTGGGCTGACGAGCTGAACTTGATGGACTGACGACGTGGTTTTCATTCAGGACGGCTTCTCGGAGACACGATTACTGTTTTTGTTTTTCACTGAAAACATTTTTGTCCTTTGCAGCTTTACCTTTAAGTGGAAGCGTAAGCAGCACAAGCATTTACAACTTTAAAATCCTGTTGTTTTTTTTACTCTTGCTCCCTTTACTTCTTAATTACAATGGTATGTGTTTGACTTTCATATTTTTTTTGCATTTCTATTTATTTATTAAAATTGTATTTATGTAATGTCTTTTTCTGCTGTAATTCAAACATTTCCTGTTCCTGGAGCTCATTGTAGTAATGATCCTTGAGGATAAGACAGATTTTTTAAACTGATTGAAGTAGCATGTTTTTAGTCATGTAGTAGATGTGAATTAGTCAGCTGTCTTGTGTTTTAGGCATTTCAGCTGATGGTTTCCTTTTTCCTTTTGAGTTGTTGTGCTTCTCGTGTTATTGGTGCTATACTTGATGGAACTATCTAACCAGGAAATCACAGCAACTCGGGGCTTTTTAAGAATGCCACACATTACCCGTCTAAGTGTAAAGCGTAAGTGAAACCACCTTTTCTCGACTGTTTAGCGTGGTGGAGGACGTGGCAGCAGAACAAATACTTAACCGATGTTTTTCAGTTTTTTGCTTGTCTCAATTCTCTGTTCTTGTTGAGTGACAGTAGAGACACTTTCTGTGGTGTTTCTGCCTTGTGAGTTGACGTGTTGTGCAACCAGAAATGTTTTTCATTTTTCTTTGAACTCTCAAGAGAACTGCTCCGTACTGCTCTCACCACTTTAAAAAACTGGGTTTTTCCATTAAAACTATTGTTGTTAGTGAAAATCCCAGAGGATCAGCTGTTTGTGCTGTACTCGCAAGCATTCAAAGCCTCTTAAATCACAGTTTAGACTTTAGCAACAGTCCTAATGGCGCAAATGAATGTAGCTGCTGCCACGTGGTTGGCTGGCCAAATATTTGCAGCATTGTGCTTTAAGGATTTTTTTCTTTTATTATTTTTCTATATTTAACACGTACAAAAGCCGCACTGCTTTTAGGACACAGACACGTTAACACATACCGGTAAAACATGCACGCTTGTGTGCGTTCTTAAAAAAGGCAGCGGGAGCAAAACTGAGTTTGTTGTGATTTATTTTTTCTGTCATCAATCAGGATCCAAAAATCCATCAAAGTCCTCATCTTCTGTATCTGAAATGAACAGCCGGGTTAAATTTCTATGAAACACGCCAGGTTCCCTTTGGTGATTGTCAGAGTCCATCTAGTTGCCACCAAGTATCTGCAATCCATTCACAAAGTGTGGCGTAACTCGCCCGGCGCTCCCTCCCAGTAAAAGGAGTGGAAGATGGACAGCTATTCATTGTAATCTGCTGGAAGTTCCTGCGCCGCCGTAGTCCTTGCCCGGGTGGAAAGATGGCACCGCTTCATAAAACTGACGCATCGAGACGGACCTCCTTGAAAATGTTCCATTTTCATTTCCTCTGCAAGCGTTACCGTCTTTAGTGGAATGGTGACTGTAGAGACGCTTCTCCCAGCTGTTCTCCGATCCATCACTCCAGTCAGTCTTCCAACTCGGGCCACCTCACCTTGTTTCAGCGGAAGCTCAGCTTCTTGTCTTGTCGGAGTTCGTTTTCCAGCTTCCGCCACTTGCGAACCATGGATTCCTTCATCTTGAATTTTCTGGCAGCTGCTCGATTCCCATATTCCTCTGCGTAGCTGATAGCTTGCAGTTAAAATTGTGCTTCATAACAGTGTCTCCTTGCATTTTCAGGGTTGCCAAAACGATGTTCTAATGCCGCACTTTTGTACTATTCAGGGGGGTGTCTTCTTTCACGTCCGGGGGTTTGTTTTCTTGTAGATCTTTTGTGCTGTGTCGTCCTGCAGAGAGGATCATCTGCAGACATCGTTGATGACACTTGTCTGTGCGGTTTCCAAAGGCCGTTATGCCATAACAGTCATGGTTTTAACATACTGGAGAATAAGAATAAACCCTTCTTTTTTGTTTTGTTCTTAAGAGTAGTGTCCTGTTTTTCGTGATGTGAATTTGTATGGCTGTGCGGCGTTCAGGCTGCTGGCGTGGCACTCTGTTATGGAAACAACAATGGTGGTGCCTGTGTGGCGAGGAGTGCTCGGCCCCTGGCACCAAACACGGCATAGAGCTCTCACCCAGGCTTTTCAGCGTCCCAGCTAAGCTTCGCAATAAACCTCTCTCTTCTGTTCACTCCCTCTGCTGCTGCTGCTGCTGCCTTCAGTTTTAGTTTCCTCCTTTTTTCCCTCCACTTTCCCCACTTCTGCGTCGTCCTGTTTATTTCTCCCTCGCTCTGTCCTCTCAGTTTCATCCTTTCTGTTGCTCCACAAAGACATTCATTCACCCCTGACGCCAACAAAACCGCCCCCGAAATGCAAAACATGCACACAAATGCCACTGTGAGGATGGGGTTTCTTCATTAGGAGTTTCTTTTGCAGTTATGTATTTCATTTTCTAGTCACTGAGGGTTCAGTGTTTTCCACCGCCCCTGTGTGGGCGAGGGTTTGATGGAGTGTAGGGGAGCTCCTGGCTTCTCGCCCGGGTGTAGAAAATGGAGGTGGATGGCTAAAAACGGCCTATGGGGCATTTTTTTTGGTTGACGTTGTGAGCTGCAGCTGAGACTGAAATATGCACGAGTCATGCCTTCTTAAAATTCATGGGGTTACTTGACCCAATAAAAGTTCCCTTAAGTGTCTTCTATATTTTTGCAAACTTGTCAGAACAGCTATTTTGGCAATTGTCAGCATTAAACAGCTTGAGCTGAGGAGAAGTTGTTTTCACTTTTTGTTTTTCTTTTCACCAATACTGTATTTTGCCTTAGTCCTATTCATTTTAATAGAGCCTGTTTAACGACATCTTTGAACCGAAGCCCTAACTTTAAAGACCCACTCTGATGAAAATGTTCTTGTTTTCTGATGATGGACAGATTAAGCTCAAAATTACATTTTTGAGTATTTCTTTATTCAAATTGTTGTGAATCAGGAGCAGCTGAAAAAATGCTGTTTAAAAAAAGATTATAGTTGTGACCTAGAAAATCAATGGGTGCTCCATTCTGATGTATCCACCTACAGACAAATAGATCCATGAACGTCTTTGTTTTCCTTGTCTGAGCTGGAATCTGGATCCACAATGTACGGCTAGATGGCTCAGAAATTGCTTGGCTCTTTTCTTGCAACCTGGGGTGTTGACGGGGGCTGTATGCTAGCGGGAAAGCTCTCTGAAAAGGGGGTGGGGTACCTACTGTTGGCAGAGAAAGCCAACAGTCTCGCCCAAAACTCAGAGGTGAACCTCTAACTCCTGCCCCTCTGCAGAAGCTATATCCTAAATTATTTTTCTTTTGCCAAAAAAAATGGCATAATCATCATAGCCGTTATAATAGATCAAAAGATGATCGGAGTAGGGCTTAAAATCTTCAAGGCAGAGACAACAAAGCCAAAAAAAATGTATTACTACCTAACTGGAGGAAAAAGGTCGCCTTTTTGATTTATTTTACAGAAAAAATGGATAACATTCTCTTATTTAAAAGAAGGATATAACATTGCTGTTTAGAATTTAAAATGGCATGGACTTATACAATTTTAAGGACGTAGACATATTTTGAATATTGTAGGGGACCAATGTCTGTCCTAGGATTGCACTGAAGCCCTGGTGTCGAAAAGACAATTACAGATAATGAGATGATTGGTAGCTGCTAATTTTAACAGGTTTTTTTTCTAAACCGTCTGCTTTTAAAGAGTAAGCCGGTTGTGGTTCCTGTGTGGCTAAACTAAAAAAAAAAAGCTCTCTTTGATGGGTGGTACAGTCTGTCTTCTGAACTGTACGGAAAAGTTTGGTAATAAAACTATTAACTAATCATGTTCTCAAGTTTTAGTGACGGCTTACAAAGAATCGTGGGATAGATTGGCCTTATTATACCCATCGATGAAGAGGAAAACAGAGGTGCATTCTTTGACTTTGTGAGATAAATCTTAATATTTTGGACAGCCCACTTCATGTTGTAATCATCTCTAATGTGAACAGTTTGGAGTGTGAATGAGGGACTTGTTTTCATTTCATGTTTCCTTCTTTAGCATTTAATGATAATCAAATGTTTTACGCATTTGATCGTCCCAAGTCGGGCTTGTCTCTGCTGGAGGATGCCAACACCACGTCACTTGGCTGATGACACAACACTGACTTTGCACAAAAACACGTACACGCATCTGTTTAAACCTTACATTCAACCGTGACTCAGTTTGTGCCTGCTGGGTCAGCACAAAGCGTTGCATGTAACTCGGCTGTAGACCTGGATGACCTGGTGGATCCTGGACAGGCATGTGGCTCAGTCCACCTTTTTACCCATCAAATGTGTCCTTGAGAAAGTTCTTGGGGGAGGTTGATGCGAGTTCACACGGTTCTCCGCCAGTCCGGCACCATCTCGGCTTCTTGGCTTCTGACCCGGAGCGAGGCCTGGCCCCTGCATAATGGTCTCCTTCTCATCTCATAACGTGCAGCTCTGGAGCGTATGAGCACTCCCTCTTTAAGTTGACTGACTGCTTCCTCCTCCTTCTGTAGGGCAGTGCCCATATATGGTAATGCCTTCCACAGACAATCATCTTTCACTTTCTCCCCCTATTCTGGTTCTGGGACACACTTGAGACAAACCATCCGACTTCTCTGTGAACTGAACCCCCCCCCCTGCTCCAGCACCACCCGGTCATGTAGACTTCCAACATTCGGTCCTTCTCTAAGGCGTTCACATCTGTCACTTTTGAAGTCCTTGACCTCCCGGGACGACAAAAACTTCAGGCCTGTTTTGAAAACTGATCAGACGAGTCTGTCACTGCCGTCTGCCGGTTTCCTCCTCCCACCCACTTTAACCATACACATACATCATGGTGTTTTGTAACATTACTTTGGTGTGGTTTAAAAAGTAACTCAGAAAAGTTTCCCGAGTGAACACTCTCCATCCTCTTCTGTCCAGATAAATAATGATTTAGGATTTCTGAACATTAGCTTAGTTAGAACTGATACTGGTTTGGTTCCTCTTTAGTTGAGGACTGTGCATCTTTGGCTGCAGTTCAGCAGAGTCCATCTTTGGGGTTCAGAAGTTCCCAGGAATGCAGATCTCCCTGTAAGGAGGGGAGCGATCAAAGCACAGCTTTGATCTGATGTGAGCTCATTGCTAGGAAAAAATGGTGGCCCATGCGTTTGAGCATTTCAGCAGAACGTCTGACAAAGCAGAGGCTGAGCAGGAGCAGCGTCTGGTGTAGTAGCTCAAGAAAACAAAGTTTAGAGCTTCCCGTGTGTGACGATGGACTTAAACGCACCACAAACACTCAAGCATCTGACTGAATTATTGTAAGGAGGATCAATTAATCACAACACAAACCCTACTATTTACAAGACAAACTGGGGGACTTTGGAGATTTAACCAAATAACAAAAAAGATTGGAAAAAAATAAGTCTGTAGTTATTGGTGTTGTGAAGTTACTTAATAAGAAAGTAGGAACTGTTTTTAGGGGTGATTGATTAAAATTTAAGTTTTTTTTTTCCTGCTGCATTGCCAAGAAGGGACCTGAACATTTTGGATAATTTGACTACGTAAATATTTACATTTCGACTGATATTTACCTAATTCTTTAAGAAAAATAAAAATAAATACTCGGCTATCTGGTGAACTGATGTATGCTGTTAAAAAAGATAAAGGAAACACTATAAAAAGACATCCTATAGCTGAATGAATCAAATATTCTTTCTAAATGCTCTTTTCTTTATATAGTTGCATGTGCTGACAACACAACCACACACAAATTATGATTGGAAATTGCATTTATTAGCCTCTGGAGGTCTGGAATCATACTCGAACACAACAGGCTGATTCAACTTGGAGGTAATGTTTTTGTGGCTCAGTAGTGGGTGTGGCCTCCACGTGACTGTAGAACTACTCTGCAACACCTGGGAATGCCTCTGATGAGGTGGCACATGGTCTCCTGGGGGATCTCTTCCCAGACCTGGACCAAAGCATCCACCAACTCCTGGATAGTCTGTGGTGCAACCTGGCGTTGGTGGATGGATGGAGACACAATGTCCCAGATGTGCTCAATTAGATTCAGGTCTGGGGAAGGGGCAGGTCAGTCCATTAGATCAATACGAGGTCCAGCCAATTGCACCAGCATACGGCCTCACTAGCGGTCTGAGAATCTCGTCTCTGTACCTAATGGCAGTCAGGCAACCTCTGGTGAGCGCACCGAGATCTGTAAGGCCCTTTCAGAGAAATGTCACCCCAAACCATTACTGACCCACTGCCAAAGCGGTCATGTTGGAGGATAATGCAGCAGAGCCTTCTCCGCTGCAACTCCAGACTGTCCTGTCTGTCACTGTGCTCAGTGTGAACCCGCTTTCATCCGTGAAGAACACAGGGCGCCAGTGGCAAATTAGCCAGTCTTGTGCTCTTTAGGCTGGGCTTGTAAGCACAACTCCCACCTGTAGACGTTGGGCCCTCATACCACCCTCATTGAGTCGGTTTCTAACAGCAGACAGGTGCACATTTGTGGCCTGCTGGAGGTCATTTTGCAGGGCTCTGGCAGTGCCCTTCCGTTCTCTCCTTGCACAAAGGAGGAAGTATCGGTCCTGATGCAGGGTTGTTGTGTCCTACGGCCTCCTCCACATCTCCTGATGTACTGGCCCCCTGGTAGCGCCTCCATGCTCTTGACACTACGCTGACAGACACAGCAAACCGCCTTGCCACAGCTCGCATTGATGTGCCGTGCTGGATGAGTTGCACTACCTGGGCCACTTGTGTGGGTTGTAGATGCCGTCTCATGGTACCGCTGACACTGTCTGCATTCAAGGTCACCAAAACATCAGCTAGAAAATCCAGAAGGACGGAGAAGGTGTATGTGGTCACCACTTGCAGAACCACTCCTTTGATTGCCTATTATTTCCACCTGTTGTCTATTCCACCTGCACAATAACGTGAAATTGATCGTCAGGCAGTGTTGGTTCCTAATTGGACAGTTTGATTACACAGAAGGGTGATTGCTATACCCTTGAAAAAAGTACAATCATAACTAAAAGACAGCTGGGAATGCTTTGAAAATAGATCAAAAGATAAGATTTAAACACTTGAAGTTCTTCTGAATTAACCGGATAAACCTGATTTGAGCTGAGCCATCAGTCTGTTGGAAAGATTAAACCGTTTCTGACGGTAACTGTAGGTTATCCATGATTCTGCAGTTAAAGTCTGTTTGTGTTAAAAACACAGGAAGTTAAGTTGTAACTGAGCTGTTATTTTGACACTAAAAAGAAGTGGAATGGTCTAAAATAGCATATTTATTTATACCGGATATATTTGAGATGTTGTACTTGTTAGGATTCAGAGTAACACGAGCACGTCGGTCTTTCTTTTATGCAGAACATATGAGCTATGTCTAAATTTCCTCCCTGCTTCCTAACCCCTTATAAGGCTTTATAGTGCGGGACTATTTAGTGCTCTGGCTTTTAATTCAATTGAACACTGCCTTTCTGTGTTGTCATGATCAAAACAGATGGTTTATAAAAAAATAAATGTACATACCGGTACATGTTTTTCCAAATGACAAATCATTCAAACAAAATGCATTATAGTTTATATCTGCCCATCCAGTGAGCAATCTAGAGCAGAGACTTCTGGGAAATTTCCAGGGGCCTGGGTTTTGGAATTGTTAGTTTGGACAACCCCCAAAAATAGTTAACGCCATATAAGGAGCAGTAAATGGTGAGGAAATTTGGGCAAAATGAAAGGAGACGGAAAACTGGAATGATGCAGGAGAAACCCAAGAAGTTCTGACTGAAAAACTTTGAGACCGCGTCACACAGCCCCTGAGCGCATTTTCCACACATGAAATTTCTGTCTTTTGTGACCTATGCGTCATTTACGTCATTCATAAGAGTTTCTTGCGTTCGTCATTTGTCGACGTGCACAGATGTCCATCGAAGGGTTCGGTCGGCGGGTTTTTACGTGAATTCAGTTTTGAGCTGTTAAGAATTTTTGGTTGGTTGAGAATTACGCAGTTTATGCGTATTTTATCTGGTTTATACACAATTATTACGTAAATCTTTAATTGTAGGAGATTTTTGTGAGATGCTTACAGAAATTTGTGGTTTTCCACAACGTTCCTAGTGTGACTAACGGACTGTTCATGCATGAACCACAGATGTATAACTTTCCTATAGCGTACACGCCGCACAATTCACATTAAGATTACAAAACAGAATTTTGACTTTTACTTTGATTGACGTGTTCTTTGCATAGCTTATTTGTTCTTCTTCAGTGGTTTTAATTCATCTATGAAAATATAAAGAACTACAACTTTTCTCACTTCTTCCCACATATGTGTATGATGTATTTTCATCCGTGCGATACGCGCAAAATATACGTAGTGGCTGTGTGTCACGACCTTTTAGACTGTTCACCTTTCAGCACATCATGTTAGTGATCGCCACAGAAAATCCGCCTTAACTGATTCGCACAACTGGTTCGCCAAAGATTTTTGCCCTGTATTTTATCCGGGCTGGGGCCAGGGACAGACTCGGGCCCCCTTGTGGCAATGTAGTTGTGGTCTAGCCCCAACTTCACCAACGAACCATGATATTCCGTGTGCCGGTCCTGCACTTACCAACTGAGAAATCCCACTGCCAAGACATGAAACTTTAGATTATGCATTAAAAAGCACAACGAAAAGAGCTAGAAGGCTTTTTTTTTATCTTGTAAGGGATCAGAGCGACAAAACGTTGGGAGAACTGAATGGAAGATTAGTATCAATCATTGACGAGGAAACTGGTTTCTCAGTCACCAACACAACTGAACTTCATCATCCTCTCTGAACAACACACTCCTTTTTTTGCACGGATTAAGAACAATAAGATCTGCAGGAAGAAGCCTGACGGAGGCATGAAGGTTTGCTCTTCCCATCCAAAGAATGTTTTGATACATTTCCGATACTCTATAACAAAAAGTTTCAACTTCTACCTTTTCTACGCTAAAACAACGCGGAGGAGTTATTTTCCTTTAAGTTAAGTTTGTTTCACAGATGTGATGATTTGTCTGACTTCTCATATAGAAATCTATTCATTCTTAAATAACTGTTAGACTCTACAATGACTCTTAGACATGGGACAGTAATTATTGTTGGCATATATTTTATTTACTATATAAATGCTGTTTTTATTAGAGCTATTGTGTCAAAGTAGTTTCCCTTTTATGGGGTCTATAAAGTTTTTTTCGATTTAAAAAAGAAAAAAACCGTAGTTATTGTATTTCCTCAGCCAGGCCTTCATTTCTGACACGTTTTTCAGAAAGTCTGGATCAGAGCTTCGTCATGTCTGAACCTGCAGCGCGAGACACACCTGAGATGCAGACGTCTGAATCAGACTCATTAGGTTGAATCTGATCGGCACTTTTTGTTTGGATGTAATGTGCGTGTTCGTCACTAAGGATATGGGTTTTAACCGCGAGTTGTGCGGTTGGGGACGCTGCTGTGATGCTCTGTACATTAGCATGCAGTGTGTGGACTGAGGAGGCGCCGCTCCGTCAGAGGACGGGCTCCCCGCTCTGCTTTGACGCAGGAGCCGCTCTGCTCACCAACACATTGGTGGCCAGAAAGTGGTTTCTCTCGGTTTCCATGGTGATGGGATGTGGGTTGTCTCCCTCTTTTCCTCGGGCGCTGAAGCCGGAGTGCTATGGGGACGGAGGATGCTGGGATACCTGGCTGTGCACATGCTCTGTATGCCGTGACACAATGTCAAGGTCACTGAATGTGTGTCCCGCTATGATGAGGCCTTCCTGTATACATCAGCTGAACAGATGTGCAAACACGTCAATGCAGAGATGGGTGGGGGCGATGGGGGAGTAGACACCCCAGCGAAGGGGCTTTTCCTACAAAAATCTCTGAGCCCTTTTCTTATGGTCACATTTAACTCCCCCTATGTAGTCAACCAATCACCACAAATATTTACAACAATTCTGATGAGCACAAATCTACTGTATATGAGAACTGGACTGAGTGCCCCTTCACCCCCCTTATGCTCCCAACAGGAAGTGCCCGCTGGCTCTAAGAGGCCAAAGTCCCTCAGACTTCTATAGAGGAATAAACATCCTATTGGTCAGATAAAGCATTCATTCTCTGATACCTTTTTTAAACATGTTCTTGATAATCCATATTAGGCCTGCACAATATACCGCAAATTTATCTTTAACGCAATATCCAGCTCTGCAATACACATAGCAAAAGACGGTGAAAATCGCAATAAATCATAAACCTTAAATGTGTTAAAACAGTCTTATGGCAGCTTGAAGCATTTAACAAATCAAATAAATCCGTTTATGCATTTGACCAATCTGATGGAGGCCTTTTATGTTGGATGTTTGTAGCATAAGTTGACGAGTCATTTATAGTTTAAATTTTAAATTGTTGCAATGAAATGGGAATTATGTTTTTGATTATTTTGTTATTTATGTACCGAAAATTATATCGTTATCGCAATATTAATCTCTAATATTGCATATGGTGAGTTTTCCTCATATCATGCAGCCATAATCCTTATTTTAATATTTCTTCTGTTGACCAATCAGATGGCTTATTATAAGTAGGTTGTCTGACGTCCAACGTTTAAAATGCTTGAAAGATTTTGTCTGGCCTCCTTTTAAGTGTTAAATCAATTCAGTTATATTTATAGGGCCCAATATTTCAACAGTAGTCGTCTCAATGGGATTCATACCATAGTTAGGGGTGTGGCCTTCCAACAAGCTCACTCCTGATTGGTGAGCATGAAAATGATGAGTCAGACCGACTCTGACCAATCGTTGCTTACTGACAACGTCCGGTTCCGACATGCGGAGAAATGGCGACGGGATGAACTTCATTTGGTGGGAGCTGGAAGTAAGGCACTTCCTACACTCGCTCAGTCCAGTTCTCAGATATAGTCGATGCTAGCTAACCGTGGGGGTGTTCACATGCTCCGAAGTCAAAAATAGAAGGCTTGTGTTGCACTTGTGTGTGCACACACACACACACATTCACTCCTCAGGACTCTCAACATACAATCCGCCTCTCCTCACCAACCAGGAAAAGTTCCTGGGCTGGAAGCCGTGACGTTCCTGAGCTCTGGTCTGCGTGAGCCCCTTCCAGGGAGTTTCCAGCTCTCCGTGGGGGTGTCGTGTGACGGGAGCAGCTCGCTCGGCTCCGCTTACCTGCAGCGTGACTTTGGTTTATGAAACTGAGGGTTTGACACCGCTGTGTTCCTCCATCAGCAGCGTCTTTATGACTTTAAATGAATGTCAGACTGCTGCAAAAAAATCTTAGAAAATATCAGGAAAAAATGATCTGAAGTTAAAGTGAATGCAGTCCGGCAGCCTCTGGTTTCAGGATTTTCAAAAATCTATTCCTGGAGTTCATCAACTTGAGAATTTGATCCGTTGGTAGAAATATCTAAACTTTGTAACCTTGAACACTTTTCCTTTTGTTATAGTTTGTCAACAAATGACTCCATATAGGATTTAAATGCAATCTGTCAAACCGAAGTTTAATCTGAAATGTTTGCAAAAACATTATTTTGTGAAACATGAAAGTCTCCTGAAACTTTAGGTGCTGCACGTTAACTTTGTGTTAAGTAGGGAATGTCTGTGGTGACGATGCACAGCAACGTTTCTCAGGACGATGGAGGACATCATTTCTGAGAAAACAGTCCCCAAAAAAAGCCTGCCGTTGAAAAAGCAATCAGAAACTGAAGTGGGCGGGGCCAAAGTCTGATGCAGCCACGAATAGATCCCTGAGCATCTTTGTTGTCCTCGTCTGAGCCAGAATCTGGATCTAAGCTGAATAGATCCCATATCGCTCCACATTTTTGCTGCAGCAGTTGTTAGGTTGGGGTGGGGAGGGGCTGTAAGCTAGCTGGAGAGTGGCAACAAAAGGATGCTGGGAAATCAGCGGAGGTCACGTCTACGCCAACAGTTCCACCCGCAACTTCTTTATGAATGAATAAAAAAAACACACCAGGAACACTTTGACAATCGATCAAAAGATGATGGGAGTGGGACTTTAAAAGATCGTGAAACAACAAAAGGCTTTAAAAAGTATTCAATTGTCTTCAATTCTGGTTCCATTCTTTCTCGTCTTAGGAGGTCGTGAATCGCTGAACCTCGGCTAGCTAGTTAGCTGATGCTCCTCTGTGCAGGACAGTGAGAGGGGGCAAATTCATGGGGCAATGTCTAGAACAGGGGTTACTTGTAGTGGTTAACGGTTTGAGAAAGACGCCAATAAACGGCTTTCTTTGCACGTCCGTTTTAAAATGAGAATATTTATGAAAATAAATCCTTTAAATTGACCTTCAGTAAATCAGTTGACACCCCGTTTCTGATCAGATGACCATGTATGTCAGCCAGGACATACGTGTGGTCACCAACCCTTAACAGTGAGAGGATGTTTTTTTTTTTTTTACTTTATTGAACAGTTTATCGAAGTACAACACACATCATCATGGAGATCATCAGATGCAAAAACCAATGTTGTCTTTCCAAACCGCTTCAATGACAGTAAATAACAGGAAGATGGTTGCTGAAAGGAAAGCTTCCTGATCGGAAATAAATGGCTTAAAACAAATAAAAAAGAATAAATATTTCATTTATAAAACCAAAGGTTTTTCTCAGATGAGGGGATTAATCATCAAACAGAAAAAGCACATAATGTTCCAGTGTTACATGCATTGATCATGAATATATTCATAAAATTGAAACATATTTAGAATAAATCCAGTAAAATTGGGATTTGTTTTTCTTTCACTCTGCAGTTATGTCATATTTAGATTGGAGAAGTAACAAATTAATACTATTTTCTCCTTTTTTTTAATCATCAGGTTTGAAATGTACCATAATGTTACGGTTTAATTTGATGTTTACAAAAATGGGTTCCAAAATTCACATATTTGTGGGGTAAATGTTATGTAGAATTTTTTAATGTATTTCTTTAATTTTGTTATTTATATCAAATGTATCTTTCTTCCTGTTTATATCATTTACAAGATTGTTCCAATAGATTTCTCCTTTAGGTGTAATGCTTCTTTTTTTTTTACTTAAAGTATTGCGTATATATTTGATGTTGCACTTTTTATTGAGAATATCCATACCTTTAATGATAAAAGAAGAGTTTCTTGATATTTGAGGTGAGACGTTCTCCTGAGGGGAGGGCTTTCATTACGCGTGTTCAACATGTTTGATTTAGGAACCTGTCCTGTTCCAACAGTGAGAGGATGTCGTCCAGGGAAGATCGTCCAGATGACGGAGGCGGAGGTGCGCGGCCTCTGCATCAAGTCACGGGAGATCTTCCTCAGCCAGCCCATCCTGCTGGAGCTGGAGGCTCCCCTTAAAATCTGCGGTGGGTTTCCCCGTCCATGAACGCGCACAGGCCGCCGCCGCCTCCTGCAGCAACGAAATCTGCTCTGTCGACCTCAGGTGACATCCACGGACAGTACACAGACCTGCTGAGGCTCTTCGAGTACGGCGGCTTCCCCCCCGAGGCCAACTACCTGTTCCTGGGAGACTACGTGGACAGAGGGAAGCAGTCTCTGGAGACCATCTGTCTGCTGCTGGCGTACAAGATCAAATACCCCGAGAACTTCTTCCTGCTGCGGGGGAACCACGAGTGTGCCTCCATCAACCGCATCTACGGCTTCTACGACGAGTGTGAGCCGCCTGCACACTAGGGCTGTTGGGAAAAAACATCGTTTCGGCGATATATCGCGATAGTTCTATTCAAAATGCTGTCAGGATATTTAATTATTTATGAGCGTCTGATTCTTTAAAAAAATACTTTTTCTTTAATTCACTTAAACCTCCGACCACTAGTTGGCAGCAGAGCACACTGAGCCTCTTTGAGCAGCTCTGCACTCACAAAACAACTACAAGATCTCAGTGAAGCAGCATGATTTGTTGTTATGAGTCATGAACTACTCAGTTTTTAGTTGGGATGGGAACCAAACCAAAACTCGGAGCCACGTTGCTGCCAGTAAGACAGAAAAATGCAGGATGCTGTCCTTTTTAGCGGCTCAGACAGGAACCAGTGAAGCAGTGCAGCTGCACAGCGGCTAATAGGCTAAAGCATGATGTAGCATCAGGCAAAATACTGTTAGCAAAGCGGGCCAAAGTTCTGCAGAACCTCCCAGCAATGGATTCTAGTTTAACGACCTGATGGATCAGAGTGATGAGTCCAACGCTCTGAAAAAAGGCCAACGTCGCGGCGATGAAATACCAGATTACTTCCACGTGTGAGAAAGCGTGGCGGCAGCTGCAGAGCAGACTGTGATGTACACAAAGCATCTTCGCCACATTAAAGCGTCTCCTTCATCCTTTCATGCTGCCTCATCATCACACTTTAATGTTTCTGGACAGAATCAGTGTTCTGTTTCCCCCCCTTTTGTCGTCAAAATACTTAGTGTTCCCTTTTTATATTTTAAGTTACCAAAATAAAAGCAGTTTGGGTAAAAGTAATTTATATAGATGCGTAACATTGTGATCATCAAATAAACTGATTTTTACGATTTTTATTATAATGATGGATGTATCGATAATCGGGTAGTTTTTTCTCTAAGTCATATTAAAAAATAAAATAATTGTGCTCCAGTACAATACGGGGATACGTACGGTATCGCCACACACCTGCCAACACCCCTAGTAGACGCTGTAGGAAGGAGTGCAGATCCACGATGCTGCGTTTGGAAGTGAAAACGATCCGTCTTCATCCACAGGTAAACGCAGGTTCAACATCAAGCTGTGGAAGACGTTCACCGACTGCTTCAACTGCCTGCCCATCGCCGCCATCGTGGACGAGAAGATCTTCTGCTGTCACGGAGGTACCTCTGCTCCTTTTTGACCTCCGGCCGGTTCATCTCAAAATCAGCTGCTCTGCGTCCAAATGTGTCCATCAACTAGATGTTCCAGACAAATGTGGGAGGAGCTACTGTCAAAAGCTGTTTGCCTAAGGCTCGTGCTATCCTAGGCACGTTAACATTGGGAGTGGGGTCATCTAGACCCACTAGACAGTGCTTTGAACCTTTTTTCTTCAATGATTTGTGATCTTCACTGGTGTCCATGGATTACATGAAATCCTCTTCACCTTTATCCACCTTTGTCATGGTAGGGAGAAAACGTCAATGTAAGGGTGGGGTCACTTTGACCCCATAAGAAAGCACGGCGAGCTGCACCGTCCACTGAACAAACGCTTTCAGCGGTACTTCTGTCCCTCTGTGACCCAGTTTGACGACTTCCTGTCCCGCTTTAGTCCGAGGAGCGAAAAAACAAAAACACGAAAAAAGTTAAAAGGAACTTTTTAATTGTTTTGATTGGGGGGGGGGGGGGTGTGATTACAACATTCAGGATGAAAACAATCGAAATCATTAGACTCCACCCGCTGATGACATCATCAAGTGGGCCAAAGCTGAATCCCCGATTGGTTGATGCAAAGTGAATTCTGCAGATATTTGAACCCTGGAAACATTGTCAGAATCGTTGCTGATGTTCAAATGGCGCCGCAGGACCAGCGATGGCGTTTGCACATCGACGTGGCGCCACAGACGTGCGTGTCGTCTTTGTCATGAACGCAGCTTTAAAAACCGGACGTCTCCCACAGGTTTGTCTCCTGACCTGCAGTCCATGGAGCAGATCAGACGCATCATGAGGCCCACAGACGTCCCTGACACAGGTAGCTCAGCGTCCACACACACACGTGCACGCTCACACACGTGCACGCACACAGTCACACAAGATGTTTCTGGAAGGTGAGTCTGCTGCTTTTAGAAATAATCCAAGATCAGACTTTAAATGCAGCCGTCTGAAAGGGGAAAAACCTGAAAAAAAAAGTGAACTCTAAACTGAAATGACTTTTTTTTTTAAACTTTATTGTACAAAACACAATTTTACAAGATAAACTTCAAATATGCCAGCTGAGCATACATGTTCCATAAAAACATTTGAGGTTCTACAAACATGCAGCTTTCTGATGAAGCTTTGAGATGTGGCTGAGATGCATTTCAATTTGTTTGATTAAAACTTGACAAATATAATAAAATTAATTATTATGAAAGCCAAAAACTATATATTCCAATTCCAGAGTGAAGTTGGGGTGGATGTTGTTTTTTTTTGATAAATTGTAAACACTTTTTTCAAAAATGTTTCTGGTTGTTTTAACGTTTCTTGGCATGAATTGATTGATAAGGGAAATTATTATTTATCATAAATTTTTGGCTGACACTCCAGCCTTTCCTCCAAATACTGTCGGCATCAAACCGTCTCCAGTGGTTGAAAAGACGACACGTATTTCTCGGAGTAAAGCGGGTTTTTCCTGTGGGGGTGTCGGCTGCATCCATTGAGGGCATTTCTTCATTCCCAACAGTCGTTTTGGTAACGCCATCAAACGCGACGGCACACTCTTTAGACCTTCATGATTGTTAACTGAAAGGACTCTCCACAAGAGCAGAATGATGTCATTTCCTGTCCCCTAACGCCCCCCCCCCCCCCCCCCGCATTAAACCCGACCTTAAATGGGGGTGTGCCAGCTTCCCCTCCTTTTATGGTCATGGTAGGAATTGCCTGATGGGAAGGACCGCCGTGTTTTGGGTTTCTGGTCTGGGGTCGCCGGTGTCCGGCCTCTTTCGGGTCACGTCTGACCCGAGACCCACTCTCCCTGCAGGCCTGCTGTGCGACCTGCTGTGGTCCGACCCGGACAAAGACGTCCAGGGCTGGGGAGAGAACGACCGCGGCGTCTCCTTCACCTTCGGGGCAGATGTGGTCAGCAAGTTCCTGAACCGCCACGATCTGGACCTCATCTGCAGGGCCCATCAGGTACCAGAACCCCCCCTTTACCACGCTCCCTCATTTCTGTCAGCTCTCTGATGGTGTCCGGCGCCCCCAGGTGGTGGAAGACGGTTATGAGTTCTTCGCAAAGCGGCAGCTGGTGACCTTATTCTCGGCTCCAAACTACTGCGGCGAGTTCGACAACGCGGGCGGAATGATGAGCGTGGATGAAACCCTGATGTGCTCCTTCCAGGTACGGCACCCCCCCCCCATCCTTACCCCAACGGCAGGAAAAGCTTCCGGGCGCCGCCGTGACCGCCATCTGCTTCGTTCCAGATCCTGAAGCCCTCTGAGAAAAAGGCCAAGTACCAGTACGGAGGGATGAACACGGGTCGGCCCGTCACGCCTCCACGCACAGCCCAACCGCCCAAGAAACGGTGAAGCAGAGGAAAGCCCCGCCCCCCTCGCCACCGACGTGAAGAACACTGCAGAGGAGGAAGCACCCCCCCCACCAACACTCTACCAAACCGTCTGCTCCAAGCTTCTCCTCGCCAACGTAACCCTTTTAGAGGCGGGTCCTGCTGTAGCATCTTTTTTTTTGTTGTGTTTTACCACTTCTCCTCGCTCCCCCGCCTGTACAGACACCACCCGTATGACTGACCATTGCTGGGTTTTCAATAAATACAGGTTAATTAGCCCCGCCCCTGCTTTTCCAAACTTTTAGTCAATAAACACAGATTTAAAAGGTTTCTGCTTTATTTGACGTGGGATGAAAAACCTGCAGATGTTTTGTGGTTTAAAAACCGGAGCTGCTGCGGATGAGACTTCAGAGGAAATCTGGCAAAAAGTAGATTTTCATTTGAAGGAATGCCTGTGTAACCCTTGTGCTATCCTAGGCACGTTAACGTTGGGAGTTGGGTCATCTAGACCCACTAGACAGAGCTCTGAACCCTTTTTCTTCAATGATTTGTGATCTTCACTGGTGTCCATGGATTACATGAAATCTTTCCACCTTTGTCATGGTAGGAAGAACACGTCAATGTAAGGGATAAGGGAGATGTTTCAGCAAAAAATCTGACGTTAAATCATTTTAAATTAATCAGTTCCTGTCTAATCCAGAAACAGCGTAAAAATGTTTTTTCACAAATCTGTGGCGTCCCTTTAACCATCTAAACTGCTTTCAGCAAATACACCTAGAACTTGAAGCACTTTCAGGTTTCCTTTTGAATATTCCCTTTTTCCCCCCTCAATAAATAAGGGAATTCCACGCAGCATGAAGTCCCACAATGCACCACTACACCAGAGCCCTGAGCAGGAAGGACAGCGACGCTCCGATGGACAAGCCCAGCGCCAGGAAGAAGGTCATCAGCGCCCCCGCCGTCTCTGCGTCCTTGGGATCCACCATCCTGACGGGAAGCAGACGCAGCGTCAGAATCCACGCTTCGCTCCGACGTCACGGCTTTCCGCTACAATCATGAACACCTGGGATGGATTTAGGAAGCCCCATCATCCGTTACCAAATAACCTAGCACTTATTTAAAAGACTGAATCAGGAGCGAACGAAAGAAAAAGTCCTGACTCAGAAAATGCTGAGGAATAAATCCAGGAGCATCGGTTTTCCTCAGAATCGTGGACGATCACTCGCCATGTTTGTTGCACCGCCAATGTTGGGGTCGTGAGGGGCCGTAAGCTAGCTGGAGAGCGTTTCCAGCAATAGGGAGGGGAAGGGTGGGCGGGGTTTCACCATGCTGCTCTGCAGAAACGATGTCCTGGAAAACGACGGCATTCTAATGAAAAGACCACCGGGAACGTCTTGAACAAGACTATCGGAGTTTCTACATGCCAGCAAGCATGATTCATTTCCAAATGTAAAAGAAAAAAAGCTTCCTAAAGTCTCTAATTACCATAAATACAGACACATGTATTGACGGGTCAATACTATTATTACGTTTAGCACACTAAAAGATTTTTAAAATAAATTTTCAGAGTTCATTTTTCTACCACTTGACCTTTGAGGCTCCGCCTCCGCCGAAAGAGTCGGCCTCGGCACGAAAACAAATAACATCCAAACTTTTGCAAAGACGGATGTGTATCGTGAATATAAAATGAAAGCGATTAGCCGATCACCGCTAGCTCCACTGGGAAAGGGGGCGTGTCTGTTAGCCTGGGGGCGGAGCTGATTGCACAGACTCGTCTTGGAAGGGGCGGTTCCTCACTTTGTGATGTCACATTTTCATGGATTGGGAGAGGCTGGTGTTTAGAAAGCAGGTGTACTCAGAAATGGGAGTATTCCCCTAAATAAACTTCCTGGTTGAATGAACGTAAAAGGCTGCTACTCCAATATTTATTAAGTTAAAGGAAAGTCATGCAGCTGAAACACGAAAGCCTAATCCGAGTTAAATGTTTGTTTTTGTGTGTGCAACACGTAGTGCAAAGTTTTTTTTTTTCGTGGTTTGGATCAAAAATACTACTTTAGGGTTGTTTTTTTGTAAGGAAACCAAACTTTATAAATACACTAAAAGCTCAAAAAGTTGCTTTTACATGAAATAGACCCTTTTAAGGGGGAGCCAAGGAGGCAGCGGTCATTTCTGCCAGAAGGGATTCAGCTCAGAGGAAGATCTGTAGATTCAGGTCCTCCTGAAAATGTGCTGCTTGGCTTCATCTTTGAGGCAAACTGGGAACTCTTCAACATGAAGTTTAAATGAAAAAATAATATCGGCAGTTCCTCTGATGCCCCCTGCTGGTCATGAAGGGACGCTTTGGGGACCCTGAATTTATGCCCGAATAGATAAAAAAGCATCCATCCTTTTTTGTTCTGGATCTAAATCGGTGATCTACGGTGGATCATAATAGATCTGATTTTGATCCGCCCTCCAGGAATGAGGAAGCTTTGTGTCCCCTCCCATCTCAGGGGTTCTGGCGGTCCATCAGAGATGGCGGCGTTGCACTTACTGCGGCCCGTACGACATGGAGAGGCACACCAGGTAGCCGCTGGACAGCGAGAAGAGAATCATGATGATGATGAAGGCGGCGTCGTGCGTGAAGAAGGCAGGAAGGTAGTGGCGGGGCTGGACGTTGCACAGCATCAGCAGCGGAACGAACGCCACCCTGGAGACGACCAGCGCCGGGAAGAGGCGGGACTCTTTACGGGGCTGCAAACGGGAGGGGGAGGGGTGTCAGCCAAAGCGGGATGAGGTTTGGTCAGTTATGAACACAAATGGAGGTTCGCTCACCCACTGAACCAACGAGGTCGCCGTCCGACCCAGCCAGTCGCCGATGTTGAAGGTTAGGAAGCAGCAGACGGAGGCGAAGTAGAGCTCTGAGGGAAAAACGAAAACACGCTCGAGTCTGAAAGCTGCTCCACCTAAAAAGAGGAATTTGGTCTCCATAGAAGAATTGAAAGAATTCATAGCAGCTCCTATTGTTACTGCTGGTGGTACCATAGTCTGGGTCAAAGGTCAGCCCCCCCAACAACCACCTTTTCCTCCTCGTCTGGATCAGGATGTTTTTGGGTTTCTGGGATTTGCTAATTCCTCATGACGGTTTTCTTCAGGAACTTCCGTTTTCTCTAAATTCTCGTCCTGCCTGGATCGGAACGTTGTTGGAGTGACACGCCGGCGCGAGTGCTGGCGGTGACGCAGGTCGACGGTCACACACAACCTTCCTTAGAAAATGTCCACATTTAGAACTTTTAAAACCCATTTATTGTTTTTTTAATTGTTTGATGAACCTTTAGTGTTTACTGCCAGCCGACCGGAGTCGTCAGCACGGGGGAGCCGCTCCATGACGAGGGGGGAGCAGCCCGCCTGGTTCTGACTCGCTCACAAAAATACAACAGCTGGTGGACAGCCGACCCGGACAGATTCTGCAGGACGAGGCTTCTGTTCACTTCTCATTCAACACGCCCCCCCCCCCCCACCCCCCACCTCGCTGAAATGCCCCGTCATCGCCGCAGAAACGCCTCCCTCCACGCTTTGACTCCGTTGACACGCCCCCCCCACGCCCCTCTCGCTGACACGCCCCCCTCCGCCACTCAAGGGTGAATCCTCGGCTCCGATTGGCTGCAGGGTGCCCATCAAAAGGTGATGATGGGTTCCTAAAAACAGAGTTCCGTTCACGTAGGCTTCAAGCTCTGTATTATGGCGCCAGCCTAAACGCCGGTAGGGGACTAGAACAGAACCTTGGAACATGGTCCAGGAAGAAAAGACGTCTGTCCGTCAAATGTGATGGACATGACCGCAATCTGGACTTTCATTTGAAATAGTTTGTCATCTTCCTTTCTCTGTTCAACTTATTCTTCATACACGTTTATAAATAATTTTGTAGGTAATCATTGAAAGAGATCATTTGCTTATCTAGTAAACTACTTTAAAAACAAACTATAGCTTCATCATCTAGATCAGTGTTTTTCAAGCAGTTTCAACCATCTCCGTGTGCCGTGGGAATTTTGCCCTCATTAACTGATATAAAAACATTTCCCATCTCCAGGATTTCAGCTCTCTGTTCATCCAAACAGGCCCTGATAAAACACTGAGGAGTTAGGAATATAAAAGATCGTAAAATACTTCTTCTTTGCGTTTATTTTATTTTATTAAAGACATTTTGATAAGAATGACGTACCGCGATTCAGCTGCAGCTCCGGCTGTATTTTGGAAAAGTCCCGCCCCTTTAACTGTCTCCACCAATCATTCTTGGGGAGCTTAATCACATGTCATCAGTCTGACCAATCAGAAGTGGTTAAAGTCTTCACTTCCTTGTCCCGATTTAGCTCGTAAAGTCGCTCAGTTCTAACAAAAATACCAGCTAAAGCTCGTCTTTAGCGGTGTAGCTTTCCACAGAATCCGGTATCAGACCGTGGAACAAGTGAACAAAACAATGAAGCTCCGAAATGTGATCTCCGCCGGCCGTTTTTTTGCACTACTTCTCCCATGATGCATTGGGTTGTGAGAGTGACAGCGCACAAGGAGATCTGTTGTTAAACGTCTTGAAACAAACGAACACACATCAAACTGTTTTTAAATCGTCTAACTTAACTTTTATCACATATTTTAGACAAAAACAGCTGCAGTTTCCAGCTTTTTCTGCAACAATTATCACAAAAATGCATGTGAGATTGTGGAGGGACTGTAGATCAATACAGACTATGAGTTTCTCCTTTTTTTATTTTTTTTTTATTTTTGGATCCTGGTGTGCCGCGGGATTTTTTTTAAGGTTAAAGTCTGCTGTGGCTCAAAAAAGGTTGAAAAACACTGGTCTAGACAAAGAGGCGTCAACGATCGGAAATGAATCGCCTTCCACTTCCTGTTGGACGTTCACACCCCCAGATTTTCTATTGATCTACCCTTGTGGGGAATTATCCTTTACTCAATGCATTTTTTAACAACTATTAGAGACTTCTCCTCATTGCTAAGCGTATTGATGAATGCATTGGTTAGCAGTTAACTTTTATTGAACCTTACCCAATACATAATTAAGCATTTATTAAGTTAATTAATTAATAACCTCTTTTATGCCGTACAAAGCATATTACTGGATGCATTAGTTGGCAGGTAACTATTGTTATTGAACATTCATGCATCCCAAATTATTGCATTTTTCTAGCTATGCAATAACCAACCAGTACTACCAAGTATGCATCCCCTACAGAAAAGAATGGTGTCCCTCACAGACCTCTGAGACGTTTTACCTGCATTCATGTCACCTGTTTGAACCGGTTGGCTGTATGAGAGACACCTGTCCAGGAAGTTAAAACGGCAGATTGCAACCTCTCCATTAAGACCACAGACAGAGCTGTCAACAGCAGGGCTGCCCGTCCTGGTCCTGTAGAACCTACCACCCTGCCTGTTTTCCCTGTACTTCTGGTTACCTGGACCAGGTGTGTTCAGTCAATTAGGAAACACCGGAGTCACCAAATCAGCAGAAAGCAGTGCAGAACTGGGACAAAAGGTAGACTTAGTCTAAGGAAAGCAGAGACACGATTGGACGGACAAAAAGATTTTTTTTTACCCCATTTTCCAGGAAATCTTGTTCGAACATCCACGGTGACGGCCGGGAACACGGAGAGAGTGACGGAGAACACGAAGGTCACACAGAAGGCCATCACCCAGATCTGAAGGACAGGTGAGACCGCCATCAATCACCTGAGCCAGCGTACAGACGCCCACAGCAGGTCCAGCGTCCAAAGTCGAAGGCGGTCCCGGGAAGGAAAAGCGTCGTACCTTTTTGAAGACCTCCAGGACCGAGGCTTTGGCCTGGACCGCCTGCAGGGGCAGGGCGGCCTGCGTGGTCGCGTCTGAACTGCAGTCCAACTCGGCTTCGGTCTTGCTCGCTGCCGTCAGCGACCCGTTGGCGTGACCGTTCATCTTGCTGCTGTCTGCAACAGTGAGGTGGATGGCTGGTGAGGCACCGACTCCTCTGGAGTCAGATTTAAGTGAATATTTCAGCATAGAAGAAGACATTTACCCTCCAGAGAAAATTTCTATTGTAGACATGGATTGAACTCTCTTCGTGTTTAAATGTACTCATCTATACCACATATGAATGTAGACGAGACAAGAAGAACTTTGGGCTTTTTAATGCCGCCCCACTCACGGTGCAACACAGAAATATCCACAACCGGATGAAATAACTAAGGGTGAAACAACATAAAACAGACTCATATGCAATATCGACCAGAGCAGGCAAAAGGGATTATATCCCACAATCCCGGCGCTGCCGTCTCCGTCAGCAGACCCAACGTGTCCGTCCGTCCGTCACTGCAGTGTTTCTAGTCTTTTAATGCAGAGAATGACGCCTCCACTGATGCTGTTGTGGCCGGTGGAGTGGGAGGCAGCTGGAGCAACCGTCTGGATCAGCTCCCAGCATCTGGACCTGCGTCTGGTGATGCATCAGTGTGGCTACGAAGCAGCCGTCAGCTCACGTCTGCCCCCTGCTGGCGAGGTAATCCGCTCTGGTCGATGTTGGGTTGAGCACAGGATTTTCTTTTGGCCTATGAGTTCATCTGGCAGTGTTATGTTGTTTCACCCTTAATTATTTCATCCTCAACGTTCTTCTTCTCGCCCCGCCAGCAGCCTGTTCTGCAGGCGTGCAGCAGCCAACCGCTCCGGAGCCCCCCCCCGTATGTGATCACACATCACTCAAGTTCTAACCTCAGAAACTGTGGAACAACTGTGGATCTGTGCGGCCAGCACAGAGCCGGCCTTTGTCTGGACTCATCTGATAAAGCTTCAGTCCTAAACAGAGCTGCTGGATCCCTGAGGGGGAAACCCGTTCTGGGTGAATCAAAGTGACCAGACCTCAATGATTGGGTCAACCGACCTAACGAGATAACGCGGAACTGTAGCGATTCTGGTTTGTGAAAAGCAAACAAACGGCATGAATGACTGACGGGGGAGGGGACGGGGGGGGGGGGGCCCCCCCTGCGGCGGCTCGTCTCTGGTCTCCGTCTCCTCGCTGCTGATGCCGTTCAGGAAGAAGCGAGCGAACTCCTGAAAGAAAAACCAACAACCGAAACACGTCAGGAAGCAACGGAAGCAGCAGCAACATCCCCGTGACAACATCATCATCATCATCATCATCATGAACCCTGCAGCACTAAACAGCAGAAACCGCTATAAACTTAATTTAAAACATTATTTTGGGGTGTTAATCTGGTTAATCCAGCAGCCGTTCAGGGTTTAAAAACTGCAAGTTCTGTCAGAAATAAGAAATAAAGTTTTTTTTTCTTTTTCCCTCTTTCTATGAAATTGTTCTCCAGTTCAATTCCAGCATTCTTTAACTTTATGATTAAAAAAATCCATTTATTTGTGTTTGTGTTCCTACATTTCAGTACAAATATAAGACGAATGCACGATGTTTTTATATCTGCAGGACTCATGTTGACCAAACTCCCCCCCCAGGATCAAAAGTTTGCGTCCATCTGATTTACTTCCTGATTGATTTTCACAGCTTTCCTGCATGAACTCTGCCCTCATTAGTTCACCGTTTGGGGTCAAATCAGGGTCATCCTGAAGTGGGTGAAAAACCAGACTGTAAATTTGAAGAAAAAAAAAAATAATACAAGATTTTAACTCAAAAGTACACATTAGCTAGGTTTCCATCGACTATGAAATTGCGCAAATTAAATTTGCGATAATCAATTTGCCAAATGGAAACACGACAATTTCAGAAATAAAAGTTACTAACTTGTGAGAACCAGTTATTTTTTTACTTCAAATGTTTTTTCTCTCTCTTTAATGTCCCTTTAGGGGCTCCGTATGTTTTCATTGAAAGGGATGGAAAAACAAAAAACAAAAGCTAAAATTTAAAATACATTGCTTGAAAAGGAGCGGGAAAAAGCGAGTTTAAATAATCCCACCCCTTCAAGTTGCACGTTTAAAACTGTTTGGTTTTTCTTTCTGACGTCTGATCCTGATTTGAAGCTGTATTTTCCACTTTTGGATGTTGATGAACTTTGTGCCTGTTGAAGTCATGTCAAACACAAAGTGATGACAGCGTCTTTCAAAGGTCCTGCTGATCCCACATGTTGTCAATCGGTTGCATAAGTTTGGACTTCCTCCCTCGACCGCAGCGGCAGGTCTCTGTCAAAGACGGCCGCCTGAAATAGCGTGTCTGCAGGGGGGTTGAGGGGGGGTCTGGGTGTACAGCAGATAAGAGGTGAACATCCTGTAGCACTTTCTGGTCCAGCAGCTTCTGCTGCTGGACCAGAAGTCGACTCTTGCAGGTCATAAACTCCTAAGCGGTTAGGAAAGACGTGTGTACTTTGAGGCCAAATGCATTGTGGGTAAGAGAATCACAGACCAGGCGTGGCAGCATCAGGTAACTCAGGAGGGTGACCAGCGTTCCCACACACGGAGTGATGAAGTAACCCAAAGCCGCCGACTCAAAGTCTGCTTCACCTGTGAGGCAAGCAGAGCGGCGGCACGGTTCTGATGAAGACGAGCCCCCATCTGACATTCTGGTCGCCAAGCTGCAGGCAGGACGTTAGTGAGGCTTACTGGCAATGGCGAGCAGCATGGCGAGGGCAGCGAAGGTCCCGGCGAGGCCCTGGCCGCTCATGAAGATGGAGTTGTACTTGGGAGGCAGCTGACCCACCAGGCCGAAGCAGCTGCCCTGCAGCACGGCGCCGAACGCTGCACACAGCGCCAGAGCACGATCAGCCGACAAACACGGCCCGCCAGGCCACGAACACACGCCCGACCAGGCCACGCCCACTCACAGTTGATGAACCAGATGGTTGCCATGGTGACCGAGAAGAAGCGGTCTTCCTCCATCGGTACTTTAACCAGCGCCGCCGTGAAGATGAAGAGCAGCAGAATCAGAACCAGGCTGCCTGCGATCCGCACCTTCTCTGATATCCTGAAACGCAGCAGCAGTTCGTGATTCCAGAGGGATCATTTAAAAAACTAAAAAACAAGCTTTCAGGAGCGCCACCGACCTCTGGTACAGCATGGAGTTGAGTAAGGTGAAGAGCAGCAGGGGCAGCTGGGACAGCAGGGTCATCCAGCTGTTGAAGAGGTACTCTTTCTGCACACGGCCCGTGCCGTTCTGGACCTCCGTCCCGTTCAACCGCCTCTCGAAATACTGCAGGAACAAGGCAGTTTAGGACGCATGCTGCCCAGGAGCTCCGCCTGAACACCACCCACTAATGACCCACTGCACCATGTGAGGGAAACTCGTGATATTACTGATCAATATCGCCATGACGATACGTTATTACGATACGTGAACAAATCCCAAAACAACCAAAAACATCATTTCCATTTCACGGAAGTTTAATTTCAACAAAGAGTCAACATACGTTAAATTATACTCCACATGAAACTAGTGTACATGGAAGGCGAGCATCTAACATGAAAGGGCTTCATCTGATTGGTCAAATACATAAATGGATTTATCTGATTGACTAAATACTTTGAGCTGCCGTAAGATCGTTTTAGCACATTTAAAGTAATCATTTATCGCAGTTTTCGCAGTCTTTTGCGATATGCATTTTGCACTATTTGATATCGCGCTAACCATAAATCTGCGATTTATTGTGTAGGCCTGAGCCCAGACGTCCAGCCATGATCAATCTAAATTATAAGAGCTTGTTCTGGGTTCAAGTCCCGCTCCCAGCATCTTTGGATCTTGATTTTAGCCAAACAAAAAAGAAAAACGTCTCATTATCTAGAAAATAGTTTCAGCAGGAGCTTGTTACAAATTCACCTATGAGTTGTGGGCGAGTTCGTTGGCAAAGAGCAACCCCGGCCCCTCCTCCCATCACCCATAACTGAGAAATCTCTGTTTACACCCTCTCCTGCTAGCTTAAAGCTCCTTACACTCTCAAGCTAACATTAGCGGTGCAACAAAAATGGCGATCAACATTGAAGCTGTCCATCCGTACAGTTTAGATCCAGACTCCAGGTCAGACGAGGAAAACAAAGACGTTCATGGATCTGTTTGTCTGACAGTGGATGATCAGAATAGAGCGGAGCAGGAAGCTTGTGTGTCTGCTCCTGAGTCACAACAATCTAAATAAAGAAATACTTAGAAATGCAGTTTTGAGCCTAATTTCAAATGTCTGTAAGGCTTCAAATAATTTCTTTAGGAATGAAGGAACAGCTTAGTTCAACTGAAAGGGTTTTAAATACTTGGGAATCTTCAGAGTTTTAGGTTTCGCCTAAACGTGTATGCGACCTCCTCCACTTCCCAGCATTCAATGGGTCTGCAGTTCATGGCGAGTGTTTGCAGCAAAAGCCGTAATGACAATAAGAAACATTTACGTGAATAATCCGACTCTAAAGGCCGTGTCACATTTCCCACGTATGAAATTTCGATGGGTTACGTAACTCAAATATTTCTTGCGTTTGTCATTCGTCGATGTGTGCAGACGTCCGTCGAGGTTTTCTGCCGACGGGTCTATTCGTGAAGTCATGTTTGGGCTTTTCAAAGTTTTGGGTATGTTGAGAGTTACGCAATTTATACGCAATTTTTACGTATTTATGCAATTGTGCATGACTTTTGTGAGATGAATACGCAAATTTGTGTCTTCCCACGACCGTTCCACGTATGTCTAACGGACTTTTCACGCACGAACCACCGATGTGTCAGTTTCATATCGCGGCGCATGTTAAAAATACGCGATTGACGCACAATATTCTACTGAATTTTAGCTTTTATGTTGATTTAAGTGTTCTTTTGTTCAAGTACGTTTTTATTCGTACTTCTGTGGTTTTAAAGTGGGTTCATTTGTGATACAGTGAGAAAGTTTATGCCCCTCTTCAAGATTTCTAATTTTTTCCATGTTTTCCACAACTAAATGTTTCCTTGTGTCAAACACATGCAACCCTTGTGCTATCCTAGGCACTTTAAAATTGAGAGTGGGGTCATCTAGACCCACTAGACAGTGCTCTGAACCTTTTTTCTTCAATGATTTGTGATCTTCACTGATGTCCATGGATTACATGAAATCTTTCCACCTTTATCCACCTTTGTCATGGTAGGGAGAACACATCAATGTAAGGGGGGGGGGTCATCTAAGATAGCACAAGGGTTAAATAGGAGTCAAAGACAACACCAGTAATGATAGAATGCAGTTTTCAAATGATTTCTTTTTATCAAGGGAGAAAAAGAAAAAAACCTTGATTGCCTCTTCTGCTAAAACATAACTCAACTGTAGTTTATCATCAACCTTGAGTTTGAATATTCTGTTTGCACCCAAACCTGATGCTGCCACGCCTTCAATCAAGAAATGACTTAAATGGGACCTGCCTGACAAAATGAAGTAGACCAACAGATCTTCCAAACCTAGGCATCATGCCAAGGTCTAAAGACATTGAAGGGAAGAGAGATCAGAGAGGAAAAGGTTATCAAGTCATTCCAAAAGCTTTGGGACTCCAGTGAACGACAGTGACAGTCATTATACACAAATGGAGGAAGCATGGATCAGAACCTGCCCAGTAATGGCCAACCGAGAAAAGTTATCCCAAGAAGGCTGCAAAAACTCATCCAAGAGGTCAAAAAAGATCCCGAAAGAGCATCCAAAGAACCGTGGGCCTCACTTTACTCAATTAAGGTCAGAGTTCATAACTCCACCATCACAAAGACATCGGGCAAAAATGACCTGCACGGTACAATTCCAAGATGAAAACCACTGCTGAACGACAAGAACATTAAGACATCTTGATGATTCCCAAGATTTTTGGAATCATAGTCTGTGGTCTGATGAGACAAAAGTAGAACTTTATGGAAGGGCTGTATCCCATTACATCCGGTGTAAAAGTATCAATGAATTTCAGAAAGAGAACATCATCAACAGTCAAATATGGAGGTGGTAGTGTGATGGTCTGGGGCCGTTTTGCTGCCTCATGGCCTGGAAGACTTGCTGTGATAAATTGAACCATGAATTCAGCCGTCTGCCAACGAATCCTGAAGGTCAACGTCCGGCTGTGGCAGTTTCCCCTGACTGAAACTCCACACAAGGACCCGAGCTCTGGGGTTGGTAGGCTAAAATTCAGACACTTAGCTGAAGAGGAACCACCTGGCCCAAGGGAGGGGCCAGGTCTTATATAAGAGCATGTGGGTTCAGGAGGGAGAACAGTCTCGGTATCAGTGAAGGCAACAGGCTCTCCCAGAATAGGTTGTGATCTTTGCTTTTGGGAACAATAAAACCCCATTGTTTGGAGTCCGCTGGCTTGGTCATCTTATTCCAGAGTGATTTGTTCACCGCCAAAAGAACCTCGTCACACCGGCCATCTGTTGGGCTCTTCCACAAGACAATGACCCAAAACATAGCGCCAACTCCACCCGGGAACGGCTGAAGGACAACAAAAAGACGACTTTGGAGTGGCCTAGTCAAAGTCCAGCCCTGAATCCTACTGGGATGCTGTGGCGTGACCTTAAAAAAGCAGTTCCTGCTCGAAAACCCTCCACTATCGCTGAATTACAACAATGCTGCAAGGATGAGTGGGTCAAAGGTCGTCCACAGCGCTGTGAGAAACTCATAGCAAGTTATTGCAAACGCGTGATTGCTGTTGTTGCTGCTAAACGGGGAACCAACTAAATATTAGGTTTAGAGGGCAATTCATTTTTCACCCAGGGTAATAAAGCTTTTAGTTCTTTTCTCCCTAAATAATACCAAAAAACTGCATTTCATCATTACTGGTGTCTTTGACTCCTATTTAAATGTGTCTGCTGATGGGAAACAAATAAGTGTGGGAAACACGGAAAAAATAAGAAATCTTGAAGAGGGGCTACAACTTCACAACACTGTAAATCAATGTAGACAATAGAATGTCTTGTAGTTTTGTGTTTGTGAATAGAAAAAGATTTTAGGAAACCTGTTGATAAAACCAGCTTCAATTTAATGTTAAACAGATCCACCAATCAGCTGTTTGGTTCAGTTTACCTGTGAGGCAGTCATGAAAAAATTCCATGGCAACAGCGTTCCCAATCCCAGAATGAAGAAGATGATTCCCACCAAGCAGCCCCTTCAACGCAAACAACACACACAAATGTATGTTTGGAGAGAGAATGCACACACAAATGGTCTAAAAAGAACCAGGTACAGGTTCTGGAGTCAAAGTCCAGACCTAAATCCCACAGAGAACTCGGGGGCTGGACTTGGAAAGGGCTGTTCATGTCCAGTCCAAACACAACCTGACAGAACTTGAGCAGTTTGGCAAAGACGAATGGATTCCAGTGTGTAGACGTACAAGACTGATGGAGACTTTATCCACACAGACTCAGCGTTGCCATGGCACCCAAAGGTGCATCTACTATATACTACCTATTTTATATTTTTGTTTCATTGACATTACTTTGTAGAAATCAGTTTTCACGCTGACATTGAAGGCTTTCTTCTAGTACATTCTTGCGTGAGGAAAGTCAACTTTTATTGACCATGAGTGATTTATGAAAGCAACAAAAGGGGACAAACATCCAAAAAGCACAAACACACAAAGGTTCTTCACATTCAGGTCCGTCAGCACAGAACATCGCGTGATGGAGGTCGAGAGTTCTTCAAACAGGAAGTGAAAGTCAGCGTGGTTGAAACTCACCGGTCAGGAGGAGGGTTTCTTTCCAACTTCATACTGACGTGGCGCTTTCTGTTGACGCTGGAAGACAAACGGCAGAGAAGACGGGTCAGCCTGACCCCAGAAAAGCTTTGGAAAACAGGCGTTCTGACCCACACGCCCTTCAGGTCCAGGTCCAGGAGAACGGCATCCGTTCAGTCTGTGTGGGTGAAAGTGGACCCAGCCCTCTGAAAGAGACTCCATGCGGTTTACGGCCCTGAAACCAGCAGACTAGCAAAACTCCTGGAGGAAGCGTATCACAGCCCTGCGGTGTTCTGTCAAATAAACAGATCCTGCTTTAGCCTTCTCCCACAAAGTGTGCGTCTGCATTAGCATTTTACTTCTGCCTCATCCCAAACCTGCACTGATTTGTCCAGTAAATCCTCGGTCAGCAGTTGGCTCCAACCCGCCGACAGCTCCTCTTTTACCAACAAAAGCGTGAGTCACAGGCGCCGGACAAAACCGGCCTCACATCCTCTCACTGCTGGTTTTGAACCATCCGCTTCAGGCTGCTGGGTTTCTGAGCAAACCTGACGGGTCGGGAGCGACTACATACCGACAACACGTCAATCCGATCCTCTGTTGATCTATGGTTAAACCCCGCCCCTACTCGCTATTGCAGAGAGCTCAGAGCGGGGAGCTTACGGTCCGTCCTGCCAGAAAAATGCCACAAGAGTAGGCCTGCACGATAAATCACAAATTTATCGTTATCGCAATATTAAACTGTGCAAAAAATGACGAAAATCGCCACAAACAGTTACCTTAAATGTGCTAAAAACAGTCTTTCGGCAGCTTGACGTATTTATTGAATCAAATAAGTCCCTTTCTGCCTTTGACCAATCAGATGGACGCCTTCACGTTGTTGACCAATCAGATGAATCCCTGTTATGTTAGATGCTCGCCTTCTATGTAGTCGAGGGCCATTTGAAGTGTAATTTAAGTAGAGTTAATGGCCGACAAAGTGGATTATCAGAAATGAAAGCACATCATGGAAGCCTGAACCGTCCAACGCAAAGCAATGCATACTTAACCCGCTTATACCACGGTCACTTACAAAATAAATAAACATTAACCAGTTTTTAGTCCTTAATTCTTGTTATTTTTTACGGTTTGGATCGCTTTTTTTTTATACAAAAACAGGACTATTCGTTACATGGTGGGGCGTCACACTACACAAGCGGGCGCCGCACCACCGCTGCAGTCGAGATTTGCCGACATAAAGCGATATAGACATGTTGGTGATCAGGATGGGTTAAATAAAGCATCAGTGCAGAGAGGAAGTTCACCTCTTACCGCGATGATAACCCGAACGGTGCATTTATGTGCTCAGGCAAACACGCTCGCACGCAGGTTTTATTCATGCTCGGACAATCTAAAAGTTCTTTTATCTAAAACTCACTGCACACCTTTGTATACTGACCACCTGTGGAGAAATTCTAGGGCATCCAGCATGAGGAAGCTACAGGAAGCTGTAATGATGCCCTAAGGATTTTGATTAAAACAGCCTCAGTGCTAGCAGTTTGTCTGAGTTAATACTCTCCAGGCTTTATCAAGACATTTTATCTATGGTTTTATTTATCGTCTTAATGCTTCAAATAATGAAACCATTTTACCAAAGTAAAAGTACAGCACGTTTAGATACCAATCCTCTATTTGGAGGTTTTGGTACGGTCAGCCTTTTTTAAACTTTTATGTTTTCTTTCAAGTCAGCAGTTTTAGTCTTTTTATTATGTTCATGATACTTGGTTATTTTACTGCTCTTATACTTTTATGCCATTGATTTTTATACCTTTATGACATTGTTTTTTTTTAATAGTTTTACGTCTTTTTTCTTATACTTGTTTGAGTGTTTTATTTTTATCCTTAAGTCTTTTATTTGTTTTGTGTATTTTGTGACAAGTGAACCTTGAGTCTGTTATAAAGCTTCTTCTTCCTGGTGCTATCCTGTGGGGTCCAGATGACCCGATCCTTACACTGACATGTTCCCCCTACCATGATAAAGGTGGATAAAGGTGAAAAGATTTCATGTAATCCATGGACAACCGTGAAGATCACAAATCATTGAAGAAAAAAGGTTCAGAGCACTGTCTAGTGGGTCTAGATGACCCAACTGCCAACGTTATCATGCCTCAACGTTGGGAGTGGGGTCATCTGGACCCTACAAGATAGCACAAGGGTTAAAAGAAGCCAGTGATACAGAGCATTTAAGCTACGTGACCGGAACTACTTCTTTTAGGCGTGCGGGTATCACTGTGCGTTTTCACTTTTTAATGCACACCCAGCAGCCAATCAGAGTCGAGTTTTCACCCGGACCAAGGTATAAGGTTTGTTGACTGATTTAAATTAAAATGTTGCAGTGGTAATGATATTTTTGGTTGTTTTGCTATTTGTTCATGCATCGCAAGTTATATTGTCATCGCAATATCGATCACTAATATTGTGAGTTTTCCTCATATCGTGCAGCTCTACACAAGAACATAAAAAAAAACCCTGTTTGATTGTCACAGTGGGTGGGCTCTCCCTCCTGTGGGTTACTGGTGACACGCATCAGACACGCTTCAGGCCGTTGACTTGTGAAGGACTCGATAGAAAACACCGAGCACGCCGAGTAAACACTTTACGAGCTCCATTCCTGAGCAGGAACGTCAACGGCGTGAGCTACTCATTTGCAAAACCTGAAACACACCCTGTTCCACTACCCCGTAAAGCCCTCTGCCTCTGATCTGCACCGCGCCGGGGGCAGAAACTTGCAGTTTGGAAGCGCCTGATTTCAAAGATTAAAGCTCTGAGAAAAACGAAACGATCTGTTCTGAGAGGCTCAGCACGCGCGAACACATGGAGGTGAGCAAACACGCAGCAAAGCGCTGGTTTCCTCAGCAAATCAAAACACTTATAACCATCCAGGAAAGACAAAAACCCATTTAAGGCAGAAAGGGTGTGTGTGTGACGGTAAACAAACATTTTATCGGCACTAATCTCTTCTCTTCTGAAGTTTTCCACACAAGTTTTTCACACAAACTGCTTTTTCAGTGAACGGGACAACCCTCCTCCTCCTCCTCCTGAGACAGACATGATGACGCAGGAGATGGAAATGTACCGACAGAACAATCCACCTTAAATCCAAAGAGGAACACCCCAGCAGAGGGTTTAAGGGTTTTAGAGGGCGACGGAAAGCCTCACGCATGCAGGCACAGAATGTTCAGGAGGAGAACGGGCGGAGGAGGACTTGTTCTCCTAGCAACGGCAGACCACCTCCTCAGTCTGCAAGGGGAGACGAGGAGAACAAAACTGTTCACCAAAACTCAGGAACGGACTTGAAGGAGGAGGAGGAATACAACCATGACCTAAACCTCTAGACTGTTCTCAGCTTTGGCTCTCTCTAGATATCAAAAATAATCAAACCGTCACCTCAAAGATCCGGTCAACAGTGACGCCTATTCAGCTCCAAACAACAACCAGAGCAGCCCGACGCAACAGAGAGATCAAAGAATAAATGAATATTTCCTGATATCCACTTTACAGAACAGAACACCAACGAGACCTTCACAGAGCTCATCTGGTTATTGTCTTTGTTATTCCAGATAACTCAAATAAAAGTTACCAAATGAATCTTTACCAAACAGAAAAGTTTCCATTTTAGGCTAAAAAATAAGGTTTACATACACCTTTCATCCCACCCAGAACTGGTCCTTTAGCCCTTGTGCTGTCTTGTGGGGTCCAGATGACCCAACTCCCAACATGTTCACGTTGGGATTTGGGTCATCTAGACCCACTAGACAGAGCTCTGAACCTTTTTTCTTCAATGATTTGTGATCTTCACTGGTGTCCATGGATTACATGAAATCTTTCCACCTTTATCCACCATTGTCATGGTAGGGAGAACACGTCAATGTAAAGGTCAGTACACACCGGGACGAATATTCGCCAGCGTTTTTCAACACGTTTTACAGAACAAATTATTGTTCTGTTGAATGATGAAAGACGCCGGAAAAGACGCAGATTTTGGGTACATCCCATAGTTATGAGAAGAGAAGAACATGGGGAGTTTTATCGACTGATAAAAGAGCTGAAAACGTATCATGAGCGTTTTCGGGGATATTTTAGAATGTCCGTCATTATTTCTTCGCGGCAGTGTAGATGCTACTTGGCGTCTATCTTCTTCGCTGGTATGTGTGCTCAGAAAGCCAGTTTTGTGTTTGAGCGCCCCCAAGTAGTGTTTTACTGTAACTTCAGAAGCTCCAGACACGTGTGCAAAAGCGCCGTTCTCATTGGTCGAATAGATTTCGACGCGACGCGTCAAACCAAAAAAACGAACCCGAGGCGTTTTTTAAAAAGTGACGCTTTGACGCGTGGCGTTTTTCGCGTCGGTGTGAACACTCACATTGGTGCCCTTTGTTTAGTCACGATGCGTTAAACGTCGGCGAATATCGCGCGCGAAATTCGTCCCGGTGTGAACAGGCCTTAAGGGTGGGGTCATCTGGACCCCATAAGATAGCACAAGGGTTAAAAAAAACACTTGATCCGTTTAAGGTTTCAAAAAGGAGCTTTGATCAAATATGAACACACTGAAGCTCAGGCTGAGGTCAGAAAAATCCTTCCTGCGTTTGCTGCTCAGGTCTAGACGCACGGTAGACGCCTCTAGATCAGGGAAACCAGCTCGGGCTAACAACTGCCATGTTCCAAGGTCAAGGCAGAGCGGCAGGAAAAGCAGCGGGAAGAACGTCAGGACAAACAGGAAAGGCAGCTGGTTCTCAGGACAGCCCAGCTGAGGATCCATGTAAGATAACCGTTCCTTTGGGGAAGTAATGAGGCGGATCTGCTGAAAGTGGAATTTATGAAATAACATGATTCATCCTCCTTTGACCAGACCTGTAACATGACTCAGCAACAACAAAGGATGACTGGCACTGAAACATGACCCCACCTGACCAGTTTGATCAATGGGGTTTAGAAGGTTCTGCCGAACCAAACAGAAAACAGATCCAAAGCATTGAAAAAGTGACTTTAACCGTTAAAATGTGTTGTTTTAGAGAACAGGAACAGAGTAGTTGCAGTTTTGATGGCAGCTTTTCCTCTCACTTCCTCCACGTGCTCCCTCCATCTCAGCAGGGCCTGATGGGGCCCAAACCCATCAAAACACAGCCATTGATAGGGGCTCTGGCTGTGTTCTGATGGGTTTGGGCCTCATCAGAACACAGCCAATGATGGGGGCACCTGCTCTGCATCTTTGACGGTGGGTCGTCTGACCGCCAGAGCAGCGGAGGACGTGTCACTCGCATCACAAAGAACAAGTTTTAAACATCCAGTTCGACGTTTAAGCGGGGCAGAACCGGCGGAGAGCTAGCTTAACTTAAGGCGGTTCGGACTCACCGTCCGGTCCGGGTCCGTCACAGACGCTTCATGTTCCGCATGAGAACCGCTTCAACGTCCAAACACACGAACGACTGTCGGTACCGTCCATGCACGCGGCCAATGTTCTGAGCTGCTCAGAGCTACTAGTGTGACGAAGGACGAAAAGGGGGGGGGGCACCGGAAGTACCACCCACGCACGCGGTACGGAAAAGGCGCGTTAAGGAACACCTGCAGGACTTAATGTCTGCACTGCAGCTTCACTATTTTTACTGATATATTCTTTATATTTACCAATAATAGGTCTATGAATCCAAAAATAATCATTTTTAATATGTATTGTATAAGAATAGAACAGAATTACAGACTACAGGTCCAAATTAATTATTGGATTAAAAATATAAATATGTAAAATAAAAAATAAAATCTATTTATATTATTCGCAATTATTCCTTCACCCCTCCTTCACTCTTGGTGATGGTAACTACTGATGTAGCCACAGCTACCATGGCTACCATCGCATTCATACACCAGTGGAGCCCCACTGGGAGAGTAAAGTGTCTTGCCCAGGGTCACAATGACCGTAGACTAGGGGGAGAGGGGATTGAACCGCCAACCCTTTGATCATTGGAAAACCTGCTCAACCGCCTGAGCCACTGCCGTTAGGGTTGATTTCACCATACTGGCCAGGGAGTTAGGCTGCTAGGCTGCTCTTTGTCGACTTTAGGAGGGTGTGAAGAGAGAGCCAAGCTTCAAGTACCAAGGCTGGTTGCCTTCTATCGTTGCTCCATTGGCTCCACCATGGCACACTAGAAGGTTCTACAGAGGGTCATAAACACTGCCCAAAAGATCATTGGCTACCCTCTGCCCTCACTGAAGGACCTCTACAGCACTCGCTGTCTTGGGAGGACACGCAACATCATGAAAGACCGCACACACCCAGGACACCGGGTGTTTAAATGGTTGCCCTCTGGAAAAAGACTGAAGGTGTTGAGGTCACGGACTAACAGACTTAGAGACAGTTTTTACAACAGAGCAATAGCCCTCATGAACACACATGGCTCAGTCTCTCTAGGAGAAGGAGGAATGTAGATCCTGTATATACAACTGGTGTGCATTTGCATATTTGTACATTTGTATATATATTTGTGTACGTATAAACTTATATATATATATATATATATATATATATATATATATATAGTATAAATATATATTTTTATATACTCTTTTGTGTGTGAAATGATTGTTGATTTCTTATTTCTCTTTGCACCATTGTGGGACAGATTGCAATTTCGTTGTGCTGTTGTACCACGTGTGACTGTACAATGACAATAAAGCTTTATCTTATCTTATCTAATCTTATCTTATCTTATCTAATCTTTTCTTATCTTATCTTATCTTATCTTATCTTATCTTATCTTATCTTATCTTATCTTATCTTATCTACCAACACACTCAAGAACATTTTCTCCCCCAGCAGTCGACCTGCTGATCAAAAAAAAAACCTTCATTAAAAATAATAAAAATACTACTGTAACAAATGTAAACATGCCAAATCATGTGCAACATTTAGCGGTTCAGGAAGCATGGAAGTGCCATAATGTTTATGTATGTATATGTGTTTATATATACATTTCTTTTAAAGTTTGTTATATATTTATTTTATTTCTATCGTCCAAACAGCTGGAGAGCACCAGGATTGTCGTTGTCTCAAGCTTCTTGTGCAGCACTGACGGTAAAAGGATTTCTGATTTCTCTTCTTTTCTTTCACAGCAGATTTATCTCTAGTGGTGTTTCCTATATGGGCTTCAGGCCAATGTCTGGACTGGAGAAAGTCCTCATGGGCTTTAATAACCTAAATGGTTGTCTTTACAATACATGCATCTGTAGTGGTCAGCACCATGTTTCCCACTGCTGCTGCCAGAAGGATCATTTATAACTTTGTTATTTCAGTGGAAATGTACTGAAGTAGGTTTTGAAGCCCCCTAACTGGTTTCAGCTGGCTTACAGCTCCTTAGGATTCAATAAGCGGATTAATGTAAGCAAAATGTATTAATCAGTGTGTTAATGTTTGTATAAAAGTACAAAAAGCCTTTATTTAGTATAAGGAATCATGCTACAATCTGTAAAAAAGGGCTAACTTAACAAACTGAATTCAATGTCATCCAAACCAGGGGTTTTCTTCAGCTGTCCCCCTTAGGGCGCCGTCCGTCTTTCTATTAGATTTCACAGATTTGTTTGGAGCCCAGCAGTTTAAATCAAGGGGACAGCAGACTTCAGCTGTAAGAGGCACCATCATCCAGCCACATTAGGCCCTCTGTGAGCTGATTATCCTCCTCTTCAGGACAGTTATTCAGGTTGATGCATTTTCACACAGTAAACAGAAGAACTTTGCAAAGCTAGTGAGAATGTTTTTTCACTTAAGGGAGATCTTTATCACATTCCAACAGCCTCCAGCGACGCTGAAGCAGAACTCTGCTGGTCAAAGGCAGCTCATTTTCATACTATTTCCCTGCAGGAGCGTTCCACCGCTGCCAGCAGTCAGCATAAAACTCTTTCCAGTCCTGCAGACATTTGAACAAACTCTCTACTCTCAAAATTGCCTTTGGATTTGATGCCAACCTGAATCTGTTTCTTCTAATACTTAAAACAGGCAACGACCCAATCGCATCTGAAGAAAAATACCTTGAAACTGCATTTTAAAAACTAAAGTCACATTTATAACCTTGACTTAAGGATTCTGTTGAAGGTTTTTTCTGCAACTTGTCTGATCTGGATATCTATCTTTCATCAAGTTCTAGGACTATAGATTTGTTTATATATAAACATAAAAACTGAACTGACTCTGACCCAAAGTGGTCTGAACGGATGGTTCTGGACTTGAGAGGAATGTGGAAATTGTTGTAAAATCTTACCGTGAGGTCTAAAATCTAATCGTTTCCTGCTCTCTTCAAGCACATGGTACTAACGTGCATTCAAACGTGATCAGATGTGCTACAACTTAACTGCAGATAACTGCTTCTGTGTAAATATATTGCAAAATGAAGAACTCAGCCACTAGATGGCAGCAAAAGCTCCACTTTAAAATCTGACTGAGAGCCATCCATCCATCCATCCATCCATCCATCCATCCATCCATCCATCCATCCATCCATCCATCCATCCATCCATCCATCCACTGAACTTGCTGAATCCCTTTTAGAGTCATGGGGTTTCTGGAGCCAACTCAGCTACTGTTGGTTGAAGATGGGGTTCACTCCAAACTGGTCCCCAACTGGTAGCAGGGCCTCACTCTTCACACACACCTGAACCACAATTTAAAGTCACAAGTCAAGCTATGATGCATGTTTTTGGACTGTAGGAGGAAGCGGGAATTCTCAGAGAAACATGGGGAGAACATGCAAACTTCACATAGAAAAAAGAACCCAGCTGGGATTTGAACCAGGACCTGCATAGTGCACCACTGTGAAGCCCCGACTGAGAGGTTCCTCTATTAAATCTTAGCTAAGGACATGGAATCTGCGGGACGGTGCTGGTGAAAAAACCTCCTGCATGCAGAAATGTTAGTTATGAGTCAAATATTTGTGGTTGAAGAGCTTCCTGTTTGTCTTAAAGCACAGCGGAAAAGAGCATGTGGTAATTTCCACGCTCTGATGCTCAGAAACCTCCACATGTACTTAAGTCCAGTCCACAGGACCTGGTAACAGGAAATGATGTCTTTTCTCCCTCCCCCAAAACTCACATCAAACTCTCAGTCATACCAAAAATGTCCATAAAGGTTCTCGTTCTTTCAGGTGATGCTGTCTTGAAGTTGAGTCCTGGCATCTGGACTTCTCGTCTTTCTTCTCTTTGTGAAATGTTTTGCCACTCATCCAAGCAAGTAGTTCCATCAGGCTGAGTGAGGCTGGATTCAGGCCCCACAAATGCCCCCCAGCCCCACCCCACCCAAGGTGGTTCACCCACATTCCTGCCACTGGAGCAATGTGGGGTTCTGAGTCTCATGACACTTCAATGCACACCAAAGCTGTGACACAGGGGCGCAAAAAGTCAACTACCCTGCAGCCAGGGCTTACTCCAAAAAGTGGGTATGCAGCATATGCGTCCATAGGGGCGCCGGACCACAGAGGGCACCAAACCGCATTTGGGAAAAGTTATTGTCTAGTTTGTATTTTCTAAATACACAGCGGTATGTGCACAAATATATATGATAAGATCAGTAACAGACGCACATCATAACTGATTGGGCGCCTCAGTCGCTCCTCCTTCACTCGGCTTTGTACAGAGAGCGCACTGCGAGAACGTGCCGGATTATTTTTATTTAAATCGTGTAGTCATCTGATGACTGTGCACTAAAGATGAAAAAGGCAAAGAAAAAAAACAATTAAATGCCTAAAACAGAGAATACAAGAGATGTAGAGGGAATGAAGAAAATCTGTAAATGGTTAAGAGACAACAGATACGCTAGCAGTGTTAAAAACAGGCTTGAAAACATTCAGGTTAAAGTTAAAACAACCAGTAAAATGGTCTCAAGTGTCTTGCAGCTGTACTGAGCAGGATTTACAACATCACTAATCGTGAAAAAAAGTAGCTTGTTCGTGTCGGTTTTGTTTCAGAAAGACATAAATAACTTTATAAGTTATTATGCTATGACTGTAACAGCACTAAATGATGATAAAAGCTGCTCCTATTTGAAGAAGTAGGGAGAAGTATGTGTGATGGTGGGTTAGATGGTGTTTTTGTTTCTTTTTAAATTGTTAATAGTTTAGCAAATTATTGTTCTTTTTTTAGTGACTATTTAGTTTACAGCCTTTTGCTTTTAATATAACTTTGGCTGAACGATGCTTGGGAGTTTAGTTGAACATTTGGAGATGTTTGAAAACAATAAAAGATCTATTCTATTCCACCACTAACTGATATCCAACACAAATATAATTTACAATTTAAAAAGAAATCTATTTTTACATAGTTTAGTCACTGTATTCTTTGAAAATCTTCCTAACACAAAGTTTATGTCACACAGTTGTGAGGATGGAGAGAAAGATGAGAAGAGAAAGAATCAGGACAGTCATATTAAATGGTATTCTTCATTTTAGAAAAAGTGAAGATGTTTAATTCATTTTAAACATGAAATAATTGTTGCTTGGCCGAATGATTTAGTGGAGGAGAACCCAGACAAGAGGTGAAGGAGACAGACATGAAGTTGGTGACGCATCTGATAGAAGAGAGCAGAGAAAACTTAAAGTAGGACTAATTAAACTATTGAAGTCACAAAAACCTAGATGCTCACTCTGGTTTAAACTTCTGCTGACCACCTGTTCACTGTGGCCTTCTGGGAAAACAAGTGCAGGCAGACATGACAAGTCCGTCCCAACAGAGAAGATCAAGGAGAGAGGTTCGGATGACGATGATGATGGTAGAGAGAAAGAGAGTCGATCAGCTGATGATGAAGAGGGAGAAGAACAGAGAGGTACAGAGGAGGGGCTGGAGCAAGGCATTACTCAGAAGATTCTTCTGAATGGCTTTCAACACACAAAACTGGGGACTCGTTAAGGCAATAATGGTTGAAAATGGCTCAGAAGTGTTCTGCTGGGTCATTCCCAAGATCAGATAAGAAGTGACTAAATTTATACATTTAAACAATGAAGGTGTTGTGGGGTGTTTAGATAGCTTTAGGAGGGGTGCATGAGATGTTCTATTATGTGCATTTATGTCTGTGTGTTTGTATGTGTGTGTGGGAGGGGGGGGGGTTAATGTGGCCGCATGCCCCTATGAAATTGGGTAGTTGCTGTGACACTCCTGGTTGACCACTCTGTCTCAGCGCCATGGCCCCCCAAAAGGCTTAAAAAAACACTTGAAGCCTGTTGTGTGGCATTCAGAATCACAAGACAGTGCGAGATGACCAGTAGAGACTTTTGTGAAAAAAATGAAAAACACGTGAAAGGTAGAAGGATCCAGGTACAGAACCCTGTGGAACGCCACGACTAGCCCTCATTTGTGAAGACATTCAGCAACTGTGTGCCGGATGAGAACCGTGAGCAGAGGTAATTCTGCTCCTCCTTTAGAGGGGCATGTGGGCGAAAGGGAAGCAGAAGAGTTGGTGAGACGAGTGTCCGCCATCAGAGCGGCGTCTGCACGACAAGATGAAGCTGTGTCTCCTCTGCCTGCATCTTTATGTGCTCTCAACTTGGAGTAAGTCGTTTTTTTCCACATTTATCACTTTGGGACTTCGTTACATTCAGCGTCTTTGTTTTGTTGGTTATATCTGTGTTCAGAGTACAATTCTAGCTGCATGTCTTTTTTTGGGGGGGTTTAAAAACAAACAAAGTTGTTTTTTCCTGTTAAAGCTGGTGTTTTAGTGTTTTTTTTCACGTGTAAATTGTTCGCCTCCTCTATGTTTCTTTACAGGTGTTTCGTTGCACACAGTAAATGTAAGACAAACTGCAGACTTTGATGTCTTTGAAGGAGAAGCTGTGAACATCAGCTGCTGCTGGACAGGAGCGAGCAGAGTCAGAGTGACCTGGTTCAAAAATCAAGCAACAATCAAAAATGATTCATTTGGGACAAATATGCTTCAAGAAACTCAAAAAGATGAGATTGAAATATGTTCATTCTGGAACTTTGACAGCATCAAAAAACAGGATTCAGGCAGATACGTCTGTGAAATTCTCATTGAGGTACCTGAATTAACTAAAGTCAGGGGAAACGGTACAATGATCACCGTGGAAACCAGAGAGAGCCAAACTGAACCAACCACAGGTGTGAGAAAACTATCATACTAAGTCTGAGTCATTTTAGTGCAATGATTGTTTGAAAAAAACATTTGATCTGTTCGTTCATCACAGTCTCATGTCACTGGGATGAGGGGGAAAATGTTTGTTTTCTTTTTTTTAAAACATCCAGCTCCACCCAGCAGACGCTCCAACATCCAGCAGACCATCAGCCTTCCTGTGGTGTTGCCTCTGTTCTTCATCTCTATCTCCTTCTTCCTCTTCCTTCACGAACCAAGACACCACGGTGAGGATTTGTCTGCGTTTGCTGTTTGGATGGAGTGATGGACTTCTGTGAAACCCAACATCTAACTGCAGCAAATTTACACCGATGTGGCTGAAACATGAAAGACGTAGGCAGCTTTCAGGCATCTGCTGTGCCTGAAGGTTCATCAGTGGGAATGTGCTTTTATTGAAAATTATTTAATTTGTAAAAGAAATTCATTAAACTGTAGGGCTAAAAGAATCCAGGATTCACATACTTTATACATGTATGAACGTGGCTTTACGCTTTTACTGATCGATGAAGGAATTCAAGCTCAGAGGAGAAAAAAGTGTAGATTTGATGCTGTAAACTCCACTTCCGTCTGTATTGCTGCGTTTGTTTGCAGCTCTCACAACCACAGTCATCTACACCGGAAGTGCAGGCGGCGGCGTGCAGCCTCGGAGAAGCCGTTCTGAGTGGGTGAGTTGGGTGTTGTGTCCTCTGCCCTTCATCACGTCATGACCACTAGAATGACTGATAAAGCTCTGTTTTCCTCAGGAGTCTCAGTGAAGTTCACTGATCTAACAGAGATGAGACCAAAGGAAGTGGATCAAGGTCTACAGTCTCATCATCTCAACAAGGAACAATACTTGTCTTAATAATTTGTCTGATTTTTGCATATCTGAGAGACTACAAAACCAGCTGCAGTTGATTTCAAAGTAAAAGCTTTAGCATCACACATGATTAAAGTGAGCCTGGGAGAAGAGAGAGAGGTTTTTTCAGCCTGTGACAGGAAGACGAAAGAAAAGATGTGATGATAAAAAAAGTTGCAGAAATATTTTAGATCAAATTGTGAAACACAATCAACCAGAGGCTCTTGAGCCACCTGCAGCTCTCTGATCCGTCCATTGTGACTCCAAAAGGCAAATAATTTGGATACCAATGAGTGAATATGTCAACATACACTTGTAAAAATAATGCCAGCAGGTCAAGTATCCAATAAAGTGCTTGTAACAAAGTGTGATGCTTCATGATTTTGATCAGTGAAGATTATTTCATTGATTTATATTAATACTATTTATTCAGTGTTTGGACAAAACCAGTGTGAACCCAGGTACAGATATGTTTATGATTGTAAAGGAAAAGTCCATATTCTGTAGATAGTCAATGATGACACCAAAGTTGGTATTTATTCTTCTGCTGTTAAATAATAATAATGGATTGGATTTTTCTGTGCTTTTCCAGACGCTCAAAGCTCTTACAATGTGTCCATTATTCATTCACTCCTCATTCATACTGCTGCCCTGGGGCAGACTGACAGGGGCGTGGCTGCCAGTTCGCTTCCCTCTGACCATCACCGGCATCATTCATACACATTCACACACCAGTGGAGCCACACTGGAGGCAAGGAGGGTGAAGTGTCTTGCCCAAGGACACAGTAACATTTGGGTGGGGGGAGCGGGGATTAAACCGCTAACCCTTCAATCATTGGACGACCTGCTCAATTGCCTGAGCCAGTGCCGCCCAAATTATCTTATATTGACAAAAATGATCAACCTCACTTCTGGTTCCCTACTGCAGGGTTTTCTTTCTTCACGATTGAAGGAACTTCTTAATATTATGAGTTATTACTTTACTCATATCTTATATATATTTTTAAATTAAAAATAGACCTGCAGCATTTTGGAATTTGCATGGTTTACACATGTAGACATATTTGTATAGAGATACAACAAAATTCAACATATGTTTTAAATGTATACATACACATTAATCTGGTACAGTTGACACACTTTAAATACCTTTTAAAAAGGAGAGACTCCAACAAAAATGTGCAGATCATTATATTCTGCCTCTCCTGGGGGGCGTTTCAGTTTAGCCACCAGGTGGAGCTTGCGCTTTAGCATTGCAGTTTTTAAGTAAAAAACGGTGCTTCAGACCAAAAAATGGTCATTTAAAAAATGTTTCCTTCAAAGTGTTTGTAAAAAAGTATGACTGTGAATAAATAAAACTGTTCATTTAGTCAGCAATGTATATTTAGATCGACTGAGCGTTAGCATTAGCCGTCCTATGGGAAATTACATTATACTGTAGTGGCGGCATGTGCATGTTGGGTCTGCTGGCAGCAGGGGATTGTGGGATAGGGTCCCCTGGTCAAAATAGGGCTAAGCATGGGTGTTTTTTTTTGCCTGCATTTCTTCTCATGTGGCGGTTATGTTGTTCAACCCTTGATTAGTTCTTCCCGTTATGTTTGTTTCTTTTAGTTGCACCAAACCCGGTTCCGGGTTACAGCGGACGCGTGGCAGCTCACAGCGGCTATACAACTATCTTCAAATGACTTAAAAAGTTGATTTTCTCCAAAAAGAGACCTGACCATGGCCCCCAAGAAAAGCCAGGAATATGAAGACCTTAAAAAGATTCTTGATGATATCAAGGCGACGCTGTATCCCTTTATGGAACAAGTGAATGTTAAGCTATCTCCACTGATTGAGCTAATGGAAGACTTCCGAAGATTTCGGGCTCAAAACGAGCAACGAGAAAACCGGGTCGACATTCTGGAGAAAAGACTGGAAGATGTGGAACAACAAGTAAGGATGAATAATGTCATTCTCGCTGGAGTACCGATCAAACCTCGGGCGAAGCTAAATGGAGCTGGAGCTAGCATTGCTAATGCTAATAGCGCTAGCATCGCTAGCAGTTCTGAAACAGAGAACGGTGCAGTCTCTGGAACGCCAAATGGAAACATTTCTCACATCTAAAGGGATTTCCCTGGATCTAAACACCATCGAAACCTGCCACCTGCTCCCCAGGAGAAAGGAGACGGATAAACCAGCGATCCTCATCAGGTTTGTGAATCACAAACACAAGCTAGCTCTGATGAATCAAAGAAGAAATCTGAAAGGATCTACTGTTTATCTGAACGACCATCTGACCAGAAGGAATACTGAAATCGGCAAACACGCCAGGCTTCTCAGGAAGCGTAAGCAGATTGAGAACATTTGGGTTAAAGGCTGCAGGATTTACGCCAAACCACTCGGTCCACCGGACCGGTCCAAGGTTCAGGTTGTGAACACCATGAAGGACTTTGAGAAGTGTTTGATGACGGTCATCTGAACCAACATGTAGTTATAAATCAAAGAGCCAAATAATTTCAAGAAATATGACGCCTTGATTCATCGCTTTCTCCAAATGTCTGATGTAACCTGATTCTCAGCAGAGAGTTTTGACCTGCAGACAACTGGACCTCAACTTTCACCGCAGCTGATATCAGCTGAAGAAGGATATGGACCTGAATCTAATGTCTGCAGACATAACATCGAAGAGAACTATAAACTCTGTTTAAATCCAGAAGAACGGCTGTCAATCAGCAGCAGAAGAAATACCAACCTTGGACAATCGACAGATAATTGACCCTTTTTATTTTTCCCTTACAGCATTATTTTATTATAAAAAATAAATAAAAAAATAAATGAAAACATAAAAAATAAAAAACAATTGTAAAACAAATGATTAATCAATTATTGAAAATGGTTCAATTGATCGATGTCTAATGATATTATTTCACTTGCTCCAAAAATTTATAAATTGATTCAAAAACCTTTTCTGATGTAACATAATTTTGCACGTTTTTAAATTTTGATACTTGATGAAATTTTGCTATGAAAATCTCTGAATCAGTGTTGTGTATTTTACTGATATAGTATTATTTTTTAATCATATGAATGACTTTTATAAGTAACATAATCTGCATATATTTTAGATAACTGATCTGCATTTGTCATGTTGATTTCTGAAATATTTATGTTTACATAATAATTAAGTAATTCATCTTTGTCATGTGCTTTATTGATACTTTACGATTCTTAATTCGGTCTGATAAAACCTAGGAACCGGATATTGATAAATCATGTAATAAAAAGGTTATAGTATAACGGGGTGGGATTATATAAGTCTGCTTCCTTCCACTCCCTTTCAAACAATATTTATTAAGATGCCTAATTATCCTAATTTAGATTGATTAGTTTCTGTACGAATGTATGACTGATGATTGTATTGCTTTTGTGTATTATTTCTATTTGATTGCTTGAAATAAACCATTTCAAATCAAAAATCAAACCATGAGTGTGGGAAGGGGAGAGGGTGATAAACCATGTGCGATGTTCAACATTGTGTGTACTCCAAATAAATGGCTTTGATGCCAGAAAAATGTTTCACAGACAGTTTTTCCTACTGCTTCTTCCCTTATGAGACTGTGGCATAGCCAGTTAATTGATACCTCAGTTGATTGACAGCTATGCTCTCATTGAACCTGCTGCTAGTGACACACTTGCTGGGTCGTTACAAAAAGTTAGCATCAAGCTAGTGTTAGGTCACCAGAAAAGGAAAGGCATAAAAGATCAGTAGCTACTTTTATTGATCGTTTGATTTATTAAGCTCGGATGGATTCAGATCGATTAATCAATTTTTATCAATCCAGCCCTCCTGAAAAGGAAAATCTGCATAAACCAAACAAACAAATAAACTGTTCAGAGTCACAATAGTGTTTATTCACTCATATGAAGTCATGTGTAGAGCTGGATCAAACAGGTTTATGGGTTTTTGCACTACCCACACATTGTTGTTATCAAAGAAAACTCTGCAGCAGCCTTCCGTACTTCTCTGGAGGCCATGTTCCGTCTGTGATTATTGAAGATCCGAACTCCATCAGTAGATGGTGCAGTTAGCAGATGAGCGCTGGGTGCAGAAGAACTCACTGGTGACCTCTCTGTAACCTCTGGACTCAGTAAGTCCACTTCCTGTTTGAAGAACGTCAGAAAAAAAGTATGAATGAATGTCTTTGAGAAACAGTACCACAGCACTGCCTGATGTTCTGAAAGTCTGCTACCATGATACAAAGAATGCTTTCAATGATAAAAATGTCATTTATTCCTATTAATTGACAAAAAAAGAATGAAAAAAAGAGAAATCTGATTCAAATCAACATTTGCCGCTTTCCTACATGAAGACACTTCTAGCTAGACTCCTCTGGACAGCAGATGGCTGTACCTGGGTTCCACTGGTTTCCACCCGTTTCCACCCACTCTGAGCTGAAGGTCCTGAACATCTGATTTCAAAGAGAACTAATCTTGATACTTCTTTCATCTGCTGCACTAGGTTCCTATGGTCGACTGCTGTGTCTACAATCATCAACGCTTCCTGGTGCTTCTTCAAACGAGCATGAACTCCTGCAAACCCCAGTCTGCTTTCAAATCTTTGTCTGGGAGAGACCTTGCTGATGCCGTAGAGCAGGGGTGTCAAACTCGTTTTCACTGAGGGCCACATCAGCATAGTGGCTGTCCTCAAAGGGCCAGATATAACTTATACATGTAACTAAATGTAATGAAAAAAAATTTGAACTACTCCTTAATGTTAGATAACGTATTATTTATTTACTATAACTTTTTAAAGTGACAATTACAGTTGCACATAAAACATATGTTCTGTCAGGTTTGGTTATAAGGACAGTGTCCTAATACATTAAGTCCTAATGTATATTTCAAGTCTGATTTCCCCAAGATATGAATAAATACACACCAATTTTTATTTTTTATTCCAAGAAATTAAAAACTTTTATGCTCTCACGGGCCATATCAAATGACATGGTGGGCCACATTTGGCCTGCAGGCCTTGAGTTTGACACATGTGCCGTAGAGCTTCTTGATTGTTGTGGTTGACATGAAACCGTCTTTCACAGCCTTACCTTCATAGACGTTTTGCTGCTCATCGCCCACTTTTAACCAACCTGTGACATTGATGATCTTTAACACCTGCTTGGACGATCATTTTCATGACTATAATCCTACAAAAACACTTTGTGCAAGTGCAAGACAGTCATGCTTAAGACAATGGAGTTCTCCAAGGTACTGCCGCTGAGCATCTGGACTGCAAGAAGCTGCACACTGTACCACAGCACAAATCTAACATGGCAGCTTAAAACAGACTTTGCTCAAATAGTGACCGAAGATTGGGGCTGGGCATTGCACCTGCACAAGTCAAGAAGGACCATTTTAAAGTCCCTTCAAGTTCCAGCTGCTACAGTGCAAAGTATTCTTAAAACAAACAAGGCCTTCCACAGTGGGAAACATCTTAAGAGGGTGTAGTTGGAAGGCAATAATGACTTTTAAGCTAGCGGGATGGATGGATGGTGTGAGAGATATCAAAAATGCAAGTATCTCCAAGGCCATCCATCTATCCACCCTTCCTTAAGAGGTCTTGGCCCTGTTTGGGGTCACTGGGTATGCTGAGTGTACCCAGCTACTGTTGGGTGAAGGAAGGCTGGGAACACCGTTGACAGTTCTCCAGTCCATTACAGGGCCACACACAGATGTAGAACCTCACACACTCAGATACACACTTTAGGGACATCCCAAGGCTAACAGTCCAAAGGCACACTGTTGGCCTCCTTGGAGACAGACTCCGCTTATCCAGATAAGGCACATGAACATCTGTCTGGCTTTTGTAAATTCTCTTAGAGACACGTAGAGGTGAAGAAACTTTGGCAGACAAATACATGAACAGTTTGAAGAAGGGCTGTGCAATTAATTAATTTCATCACATTTATTGTTTTAGATGATTTATTATTAAGAAAATGGAGATTTTATTTTCACATCTCTCTGCTCTATTGCACTTCTGGTGTTCAGAGTAAAGTCTCTCACAAAGTGCTGATGTAAAAACAGCAGCGAGCAAAGAGGAGCTACCCCCGCGAGGCTAGAAGAGCCCCCCACCTCCGTAACCTCTGCTAGTTGCCTCCATAGCTTCAGTTTAAGCTGATGAAGCAGCAGAACGTGGGACAAATTTTAACAGGTTCCAGAAAAACCGCAGGGTAAAATTAATGCAGCAACAGAAATTTTAATAGAATGCATTAATTTGGAGAGAAAGTGGTGTCGTTACACACTGATGCTATGATGCTAAATGCTATCATGCTAGGCTAACGAGCTGTTCCGTGTGTCGCCTACATGGGATCACGTATCGATTTAAAGTCGGATTATATTTTCACGGAGCGGATTTATGACGTGGCAGATAAATGCAACAAAATGAATTCATAGAACATAAAAAAACTGTTCTATATAAATATAATAAGAGACGCTTTGTATGAAACTTTATTAGTTGTGTATTTGTAACATTAAAGAGCCGACATGTTTTTAGGCTGTTTTTGTTCTGATTTCATTTAAAAATGAATCAACGGGAGGAAAAAAGTGCTTTTTCTGACAGTCTGCTCCCTTGTCCTTGTTTTCGCAGCAGGTTTGAATCTTTAACTCTTGTGCTATCTTAGATGACCCCACCCTTACATTGACGTGTTCTCCCTACCATGACAAAGGTGGATAAAGGTGGAAAGATTTCATGTAATCCATGGACACCAGTGAAGATCACAAATCATTGAAGAAAAAAGGTTCAGAGCACTGTCTAGTGGGTCTAGATGACCCAACTCCCAATGGTAAAGTGCCTAGGATAGCACGAGGGTTACAGCTGGTTCAGACGTCAGGTGACGGGCTGAACCCCCTCTTCTCATGGAGGCGTTTTCCAGCGGGAAAACAGAAACTCATTTGGGATTGAAAATCAAACCTTTCATAGACAACGTGAAAACGGCAAAAGCAGAGAACAAAGATTGATTAGAAATCAATACAGGAGTTTCTATCTGATGTTTTCATGATGTTGTGACTTCCTGTCTATTTGCATTTATCCTAATATCATCTTTTAAAATAACAGCTATAGTTTTGCTTTGTAGAACAATGTGAATCATTTGTTTGGTAGATTTTTTTTATCTAACAGTCAACTTGGTCGGTGAGTCAGAAATGAGATTTTGTGTGAACTATGTTATGTAATTTACTTACGACACTTTAATGTTTTAACTTTGTGATATCGACTTCCCCCACACTCTAACCCCTTATCCCCCATCCCTGACATCCCACTCTGTTTCTTTTTCTCCTCTTTTGTTTCCTTTTTTCCGTCCAGTCCAAAAAAGGAATGCATACAAATATAATTTTCATAAATAAAGCTTATAGCCTCAAATACAAAAGGGGTTCATACAAATATACAATCAGTCAGTCTAAAGATTCATAAACCTAAATTGTAACAATACAATCTGTCCAATACAAGAGGCACTCAGCTCTGATCTGCTTGCTCAGCGGTTGGACAGGACAAGTTAAACAAAAAAAAAAGAAATGAGATTTTGGTCTCTGGTTGTGACTTCAGACTTGGAGCATCAAATCACAAACAGCAAAATCAGTTTCAAGGCTGCTGCTGCCAAAAATGCTCTGCCGAGTACGTCTCTTCATGAAATGCTTAAGCTAGCAGATGCTCACAAAACATCTGCTGACTTGGAATAAAAAAAAAAATCATAGATTTTAGTTTTTGGCCACATCACCCAGCTCTAGTTTGAAGTTGTCCAGCCAGAGAGGTGATTTAATTTCTTTAAGAACCTTGGGCTTGTTTCCTGAACATTTCAGGTGAATTATTCAGAATCAGCACTTCTGGTCACTTTGTTGAGCCATCCTACCTTCTATCAGGTTGTAGAGGTTGCAGTAGTTGGTGCCGTGGTCTCTGACGGCGTACCAGCTCTCAGAAACAGACATCGCCTTGGGGGACAAACAAAAGGTCAAAGATCAGAAATCAAAGCCTTTTGCACTCATGCTGACATCGCAGAAACTCCTATTTGGCCTCGAAGCCTCGATTCAGAACGTTGACCGCATGGATTTTAAGTTCATCCGAGGCCAAATGTTGTTAGCACATGTTAGCCTACTCCTAACCCCTCTTCCGGCTCCGTTTCACCACAAAAAAAGAATTGACCACACGGATTAAAAATAAAATGATGATTTATAATTACCATAACAATAATAAAACCACGTTGATAAGATCATCTCGCTCATTTCTTCTCTATGGCCGTGTCTGGTATTTTGGAGTTCTGCGCGTAAGTTACAGTACATTTGGAGTGAAGCTGTAGCGGTGAACTGACATTGTCTTCAGGACATGTTTTCTCCTGTTTATGTTAGTCTAGGAGGTTAGTGTTTGTCTTTGTTTCCCCTTTTCTGTCATTTCAAGTAAGTGGCCTTTTGGATTTAGATAGGTGGGATTTGTTTGTCATTTTGGCCAAGGGTTCACCCTGAAGCTTTTTGCTTCACCTCTTTATGTTACTGTTGTTATTTATCACTTTGGTGTAAATAAACAACCTACTTTTTATAAAGATGGTGTTGATTGCTATGTTTTGGTCTATTAACAGCGTTCCCAGTGGATTTATGGCTATGATGATGCTGAATCAAAAAGCTTGTGTTGTTTTTTTTGTGTTTTGTGTGATTTTTTTTAGAGAAATTTATATTTTCTTAAGTAGGAAGACATTATAAATCTGTCTCTGGGTTGTGGACGGTACTGTTGATGACCCTAAATTGATATCCCATCATCCCTTTGATTACAAATTCTCCCGCTAGCTTACAGACCCTCACAAACCCAAGCTAGCATTAGCTTAGAGTTAAAACGGGAGCAACACTAGAGCTACCCAGCCGTGCAGTTTAGATCCAGATTCCAGTTCAGATGAGGAAGACGTTCATGGATCTCTTTGTCTGACAGTGGATGATCAGAATAGAGAGGAGCAGAGCTTTGACCTGGTCCTCATCTGCTAGCTCGTTAGATCTCACCACGGCGTCAGGAAAAACAATGTGAAAGCTTAAGAACATACCGACACGTGACAGAAGGAGAAGAAGAGGAAGGGGACCAGCCGGAAGTTGATGTCGTCCACAGACCCCTTCACGGGGGTCGTGTGCTTGGCTGATATGAAGTGGACAGAAGCAGATTGCAGCTGCAGAAGAGAGAGGGGTTTAAATTAAAAACTGCAAACATCCTTTGCCTACTTACAAAAATCTTTTCCTCAATTAGATTATACGCCTAACAGAATCTTGAAGGAAACATCTAAATCTGGTTCTTAAACTGAAAACAATTAGAAAACTAAGTCCCAGCTTCTATTATTTGGCTTTCCTTGTTTCCCCTGTATCTGCAACCTGAGGCTCCGGAGCCACATGTGACTCTTTCATCCCTCCACTGTGGGTCTTCTTCATTAAGAAAAATGCATAAAATTGACATACCGGTAAATGTGTTTGTGGTTTTAATGAAGTTGTCATGTATATTTAGATTTTTAACTTGTCAGAAAAGGATGCACATATTGACGCACACGAAGCTCATATTCTGATCTTCTGCACCACAACCGTGTCTAGCTGCTGTTCAGAGGTATAGAATTGCCTTTACATGCATGGATCTAAATATTCAACACCAAAATCATATTGATAGAAAATGTCATGTTTGACTTGGCTTTTTCTGCTATTTTAGTTCTGTAAATGTATAAAATGTGAAACTGAATTTGTAAAACTGTTGCAGCAGATCTGTGGCCAATTTGATAAAAGAAGTATTTTATTGTGAAAGGAAGCTGTTGTGCTGCTGTCAAAAATAAAAGAAGTGGACATTTTTTTTCTGACTTTGTCACTGTAGGTATTTATCATTTTTTTTTTTTTTTTTTTTTTTTTAATTCTTTTTTTCAGCAAACGATACAGACAGTACAATATCATAACAAAAACAAACAAACAAACAAAAAAAGATAGAGAAGGAAAAAAAAAGAAAAAAAAAGAGGAAAAAAAAACCCCTGCTATTTTACTATTGTGTGTTTAAATGGGCGGTTGACTTGTCTATATACTGTTGAAATAGTCAATAAATGGTTGCCATGTTTCATAAAAAAGGTTTTCTTGCTGTTTCAATGAAAATTTAATCTTTTCTAAATTTAAGTATTGCATTATGCTTCTTATCAAATGAAGATATGTTGGGGGAAATTTGCTTTTCCAATTAAGTAGGATTAGACGTCTAGCCAATAGGGTAACATAGTTCAAGACATTTTTTTGTTTACTGTTTAAGCAAATTCCAGTGGTTGGTACTCCAAATAATCCTGTTATAGGGTCCAATGCTAACTTAACCTTAAATATTAGAGACAACATTTCAAATATTTTGGTCCAATAAGGAATGATTTTGTTGCAGTCCCAGAATGTGTGGGACAGTGAGGCAGAAGCGTGTCCACAACGTTCACATGAAGGGTCCACTCCTGAGAACATTCTTGATAGTTTTTTCCTGGACAAGTGAAGTCTATGAAGGATTTTGAACTGGATTAAACCATGTCTGCTGCATATGGATGAGGAGTGAACTCGTTGCTGTGCTTTTATCCACTGTTCTTCCGTAATTGTTGTTTTCAAGTCCAAACTCCAGGCTTCTTTCAGATGATCCAATGTAGCGATACATTCAATATTAAAAAGGTTATGATATATTATAGAAATTGAGCCCTTTTTCAATGGGTCATTAAGTAAAATCTTATCCATGACATTTTCTTCTGGTTGACTGGGAAAGGTGGGAAAGATTGCCCTAATAAGGTCGCGAATCTGTAAATATTTGAAAAAGTCTTTGTTATCAAGATTATATTTTTGTTTTAATTGGTCAAATGTAGAGAAGGTCTTATTTATAAACAAATCTGCTACTAAGTGGATCCCTTTAGAGCCCCATTGTTTAAATGTATCATGTGATAGTAATTTATAAGCTTGATTGTTGGTCAACGGCATTTGTACTGAACAAAAATTCCATTTAAAATGTTTTCTTATATGGGACCAAATTTTTAGGGACTGAGATACAACTGGGTTCTGGCATTTAAATTTAGAAAGATCTGATGTACAATATAGCAGTGACTTTGCTGTGTTTGGGAAGAAAGCTTGATTTTCCAACCGTTCCCAGTCAGGTCTGGTTTTTCCGTCCCAGAAGGACATACATCGAATATTACAGGACCAATAATACAGACTAAAGCTGGGTAGTCCTAATCCTCCCAAGAATTTTGGTCTTTGCAAAAAAACTTTTTTAATTCTGGGTGTTTTTTTATTCCAAATAAATGATGAGATAAGAGAATCGATTTTTTTAAAAAACTTTTTATGAATTATAATAGGGATGCATTGGAAAAGGAATAAATATTTTGGCAATACGTTCATTCTAACTATATTTACACGACCAGCTAATGAGATGGGTAGATTACCTAGACGCTTAAATTGTTTGTCTGTTTGTTGGTAAAGATTCAGAAAATTTTGTTTAAAAAGTCCAGATATATCTTTTGTTATATTAATGCCAAGGTATCTGAAATTGTTCGAAACAACAAAAGGAAAAGGTGCCAGTATATTCAAGTTTGTATTGCTGAAATTTATGGGAAACAATATGCTCTTTGAAATATTAATCTTGTATCCTGATATGTCACTAAATTTAGAAAGGATAGTCATAATATGAGGTATTGACGTGAGAGGGTCTGAAATGTACAAAAGCAGATCATCTGCGTATAAAGACACTCTATGCTCTGTATTTCCTCTCATAATCCCCTTATAGGTGCTAGAAGAACGCAAGGATATGGCAAGGGGTTCAATGACCAAAGAAAATAAAAGGGGAGATAAAGGGCAGCCCTGTCTTGTTGAACGTTGGAGAGAAAAAGGACTTGAACAAATGTTGTTTGTTTGTACTGACGCCTTGGGATCGGCATAAAGTAACTTTATCATAGAGATATAATTAGGTCCAAAGCCAAACCTAGAGAGGGTTGAAAAGAGAAAATCCCATTCAACCCTGTCAAACGCCTTTTCCGCATCCAATGAGAGTAGCATCTCCAAACCTTCATTTTTAGAGTTACGGGTGTAAATAATATTAAACAACCTCCTGATGTTAAAAAACATTTGTCTATCCTTAATAAATCCCGTTTGGTCTGGAGACACAACAGTTGGCAGAATGCTTTCTAAACGTCTAGCTAATATTTTAGCCAATATTTTATTGTCTACATTTAAAAGGCTAATTGGTCTGTAAGATCCCGGTTCGGTTGGGTCTTTACCAACTTTATGGATTAATGAGATATTAGCATCATATAAAGTTGGTGGTAAATGTCCTGTTGATAAAGCTTCATTATAGACCTGAAGCAGCAGTGGGGCAAGCTGATCCTTAAACATTTTATAAAACTCTGCGCTATACCCATCAGGACCTGGGCATTTGGAACTTTGCATGCTGTGAATTGCAAATTTTATTTCTTCTTTTGTTATTTGTTCGTCTAACACCTTTTTACTTTCTAAGCTGATTGTGGGCATATGAATATTTTCAAAGAAATTGTCTATTAAGATTTGGTCTTTTTTAGATTCTGAAGAGTAAAGTTTGGAGTAAAAACGTTTAAACACATCGTTAATTACTTTTGAATCTGTGGTGGTTTGCCCTGAATTTATTTGTATTTCAGTAATTAGTCTTGATGCTGTATTTTCTTTAATTTGTTGGGCTAATAATTTTCCAGTCTTTTCGCCATGTTCATAATATTTGTGTTTCAGTTGTGTTAATAGTTTTACGGTCTCAGTTGTATAGAGCAAATTAAGTTCACTCTGTACAGACAACCTTTTGTTGTAAATATCAGGTGTAGGAGATATGGCATATTGTCTGTCAATTGTGATTAATTCTTCGGTTAGTTTTAATTCTTTTTCCTTTTGTTGTTTGTTTACGTGACTACTTAATGAAATAATTTGCCCTCGAATGTACACTTTTAGTGTTTCCCATAGTACAGATCTTTTGATTTCCGGCTTGTCATTTATATCAAGAAATATCTTCATTTCCTTTTTAATATCTTCTACAATTTTGCGGTCTCCCAAAAGTGTATTATTAAATCTCCACTTCTTGTTTATTGGGTTCTGATCTATTGCAATTTGTAGAGTTACTGGGCTGTGATCCGATATTATGATCGCCTCGTAGTCACAATTGCTGATTTTTGATAAATACGCATAGTCCACCAAAAAAAAATCTATTCTAGAATAGGAGTGATGGACGGGAGAGAAGAAAGAATATTTTTTTAAGTTTGGTGACAACGTGCGAAATGGATCAAACAATTTATATTTTTCCATAAATGTTTTTATAGCTTTTGTTGATTTTGAGATGGCGGGTAATTTTTGAGATGATTTATCCATCATTGGGTCCATAACTAGATTAAAGTCTCCTCCAATAATCAACTTATGAGAATTTATATTTGGAAGTAATGAAAAAAAAGTATTAATAAAATTCTCATCATCAATATTGGGAGCATAGATATTAGCTAAAGTAACATAATCATTATGTAATTTTCCTGTGATCATAACATACCGCCCATGAGGGTCTGATATTACTGTAGAGGGAGGTATTTATCATTTTAACTCAATTATTGTAAATATTTAAAGCTACATTTTCTTCATGATCAGTTTAATGGTCAGAAAAACAGCAAGTCTATTTTCCTAAACGGTGAAATTTGCAAATCTGGCTGGATTTTAGTCGATCAGAAACTCGTTTAGTGTTAAAGGTTGCAGACTCCTGATCTGATGTAGCTTTGTCCTGCATTAAAAGGGAGCTTCTTGAGAAAATTAAAGCTGTGTTTCAGGACTGAATATTGACCGATGACGGTGTTTCTGTGCTGAACTTCCAGTTATTACATCAAGAACTGATACAGTCTGACTGTGTCAGGAAAGCATTAAGATTTACACCCAACCAGAAGCTGATGGATCCAGAAAGAGGAGGTCAGGTTGATCACAGACCTTTGCAAATCAGTCTAAGCGATTGTCCAAAAATGAACACTCGCTGAGGAATCCATGCTTTAAATGTTACATGAACAAGAACTCGCAGCTCCACAATCAGACAAGCTGAAACTTTGATTTCCCCCCACCTCCACCCATCCACAGGTACAGCCAGACTCACCTTGTACAGACACCGCTGGCCCCCCGTGACGCAGCCAGACATGCTTCTCCACTTCTTAATCTGAGACACCAGCGACTCGTACACCGCTCGACACGGGATCCCAAAGTACCTGCAGCAGAAAGACTCAGTGGTGGATCCTGCAGGTCTTTGGTGGGGGGGGGGCTTCAGAGATCCAACACCTTCATATATTAGACACTTTATGCCACAATTAGTGTCAGGGACTTAACACACGTCAGTGACTGAGTCAATCATTGGGTTTTTATCATTGCAATAAGTTCATCTTAGTAAAAATAACATAAATATCCACAACAAGATTGAAATTTACAATGTTTTTTACAATGTTATGAATTGAGAGTGAAAATTGATTGGTTTATATCTGATCTTAGTTCTATTGACGCTCATGCACAAACACATACGTGGTTGTGTTAATGACAAACATTTGCAGCAGTTTCCTCATCCTCACAGGTGTATCTCAACCTCCGTAAAGGTTTTGGGCTCAAACTGCCTCCACATTCAACAACACGCTGATCCACAGCACTTGATTTAAAGTCCCACTCCAATTATCGTTTCATCTATTTTCAAACTGTTCCCAGTGGTCTTTTCATTCTGATGAGGCCATTTTTTGATGATGTTTTTTTTCTAGGACATAGTTTCTGCAGAGCAGCAGTAGTTCATTAGAAATTTTGTGGAAGCTGTGGAAGGGACCGTTACTTACTGCAGAGTAAGCCTGCCCGCATCTCCCATCATCCTTTGTTTACACTCATAACTCCAATTTAACGTTGGCAGTGCAACAAAAATGGCGAGCAATTTCTGAGCTACCCAGACGTACAGTTTAGATCCAGATTCCAGCTCAGACGAGGGAAACAAAGACGTTCATGGATCCATTTGTCTGAAGTGGATGCATCAGAATGGGGGTGGAGCTTGTGGGTCTTTCCCACAGCGTGTTTTCATCTGCTCCTGATGCACAACAAATTGAATAAAAAAATCTCCAAAATGCAACTTTAAACTGAATTATTTTTATAAATATCCTCCATCATCAAAACATAAGCTACCAGAACATGTTAAAATCTCCAAGAACACAATTTTCATCAGAGTGGATCTATAAGCCTTGTGCTATCCATGACCCCCCCCTTCCATTGACGTGTTCTCCCTACCATGACAAAGGTGGATAAAGGTGGAAAGACTTCATGTAATCCATGGACACCAGTGAAGATCACAAATCATTGAAAAAAAAAGGTTCAGAGCACTGTCTAGTGGGTCTAGATGACCCCACTCCCAACGTTAAAGTGCCTAGGATAGCACAAGGGTTAAAACTGTATTTCATACACACATTATTTACATGCTTACGAGCAACATTGCCTCTGAATTTTTATGTTGTAGATCTGAAGATGCCATGAGCAGAGGGAAGTATAAAATGCATTAAAAAAAAAACCTCAAAATGCATGATAGAAATTCTTCTTACCATTCTACTTTGCACTGTGCATGGAGGGGTCCACCCCAACAAAGTTTTTGGCAGCCAACTGCAAAAGCAAGAGCAAAAAGCCAGCGCACAGCGAGCATCGTCTTCTGAAGCTCAACCAGCTCAGGAGAAAAACTGTCCTCAAGCTGGGAAATGAGGGACACCAAAGACCAGAAGTCACAGGACACGCATGTGATTTTTCCAGGAAGAAAGGAAAAACCTTAATCAAATTTACTTCTAAGAAGACGATCACAAGCTGCAGAGGGATGTTAGCGACATCTATAGGCAGAGAATGTCACAACAAGACAGAAATGATAACAGAGACTGACGGGGAGGAGTGGAGACGGAGAAGATAGGCTGAAGAGGCAGGGTGTAGCAATGACTGTGCGTGAGAACTGGAATGAGTGACTCCTCCCCCCTGGCGTCCTTAACAGGAAGTACCTGCTGGCTCCAAGAAACCAAGATCCCAAAGACAGCTCTTACTCAGTCACTCTCATGGTCAGAATAACCATTCTTGCTCTGATACTTTTTTCTTAACATCTACTTGTTCATTCAGATTTTTTTTCATTATGTTTTTTTCTTTATCACAACTTATTTAAGTCATAAACTGACCAACCAGATGCCTCCAGATGTTCGATTGACAGGCTCTCCCAAGCTGCTTTCAGTGGAAGGGGTGTGGACTTCAAACAACCTCACTTCTGACTGGTGCTGGTTGTTGTCATAGAAACGTAGACTGTACAGAACTGGACAGAGACAGCAGTTGTGATGTTGCCCATAAAAAATGCCTCACCCCCGCCTCCCGCAAAACAAAGTCAATTCTTTCGCCATTTATTTGCGATACGGGCGCCACTATTTGGCAGTGATTGGTCCGAGTCTGTTTGAGTCAATGTTTCTATGGCAACTGCTGTTGCCAATCCTGAGTAACCTTGTTTGAAGTCCACGGTTCAGGGAACAGAATGGACCTGCCCCCACAGTACATGAATGGGGACAGTGTGGATAGGGACCACGCTGCAGACCACCGAGAACCTCTCCTGGATTGAAAACACCACAACGACAGCAGGGAAAGGCGCACTTCCTGAGAATACCCTGGAGGAACAGATAAAGCTGCTGGTGACTTTCTACAGAGCCACTGTAGAGAGCATCCGGACGTCCTGCATGACAGGGGGGTAACCAGGGTGCTCGGCTGCAGAGCAAGACAGGGTGCAGAGGGTGATTTAACCCTGCGCAGCCTAGAAGGCATCACCAGCGCTGGCTTTTTTGGCAGAGACAAGCATATAATCAAAGACTCCCTCCATCCAAACCTCCACCTGTTTCAGCTGCTGCCCTCAGGCCGGCGCTGCAGCCCTCTTAAGGCCGGCGCTGCAGCTCTCTTAAGGCCGGCGCTGCAGCTCTCTTAAGGCTGACGCTGCAGCTCTCTATTCAAGCTTGACTTTTATATAGTCTTTCAACAGCTGTAGAGCACCAAAACTTTCATTGCATCACAATCTTTATTGTGCAAAGATAACATTATAGGGAGCCAGTGTCCTTGTGGTAGAGTGTCCGCCCTGTGACTGGAATCTTGTGAGTTCAAATCCCGGCAGTCATACCAAAGACTCTAAAAATGGTTCCTGTGTCTGCAGCTCACTGCTGTCCCAGGGGAGGGGTCAAATGCAGTGAACAAACTTCACACACCTAAGTTTGTCTGACAGATAATAGGACTTTCATTCCAATTCTGATTTCTTTTCTTAAACTTGTCCTATCCAACAGATGAGAGCTGAAAGCCTCTCGTGTTGGACATATTTTACTGTTACAATAGAGGTTATGAATCTTTTGACCCACTAGGCGTATCTTCCTCTTACTTAGATTTGAAACAGTTTTTTTTTAGGACTGGGCAGAAAAGAGAAGGGGGGAAGAAGAAAGAGGGATGTTGGTTGTGGAGGGGGGGGTGATCATAGAAGGGGGGGTAAAACCACGAAGCAGCATGAAGCAACAAGTTGCTGGGTGTTTATAATCATTACAGTTAGGATATGTTATGAATCCAGGAGGGGCGGGGCCTGTCCACACACACACACACACACACACACACACACACACACACACACACACACACACACACACACACACACACACACGCACACACACACACACACACACTCAAACATCACAAACATACCTGTTGGCTCCGAAAAGGTGATGGAATGTAAAAGAAGGAGGGAGAGTGCCCAGTCATCCCCACACCAAGGCCGACGCTCGAGGGCAAGGACCAGAACCCCCACCACTGGGACACAGACACCCCCAGGCTCAGATGTGATCCCCGGCTCTTGTTCTTGCCAGAGAACTCAGGGATCCCTCTCCCTGCGAGGAGAGAGGGCCACCGGGCCCAGGAAGCCAGCACCTAAGGTCCCACCTTCCTTCTATAATGTATATGATTTTGTGAGCGTGTGGCTGTATGTGTGTCGGAGTGTATAACTTGTGGGGTAAAGGGTCTTTTTTTGTAATCTGGTGTTAAGAAATGTCCCTATTTTGAGATAACAAGCGGAAGAATATCTCTTTAGAGTATCCCCACCTTCCGTAAGTACCAATCGTTTGACACATTTCATGCAGACACAAATATCTGAGTGTGAGGATGCACACAGACACCATCCCCGGTGTTGAGGTGAGTGTCTGCTGATCATTTTAAACGGTTTCTGACTTGAAAGCTAATTTCAAAATGCAGATACGCTGAAAGGGTTTAATTAATTATATTTAATTGTATTCAATTATTGGTTTCTTGGGGTAAGGGGTTTATTTATTTATCTTATTTATTTATTCATCTGGGAGGGGGTGGTGTGCTAGTCCCTCAAGAATGTCGGGGGCATGAGTGGTGTTGCTGGACCTCCTGCCCCGCGGCTGCAGTCCCTCCCTTGCTGACCGTCTCTTTGCTCTGGCAACTGCTCGGCCTCTGTCTGCGGCTGGCTGGGGGGCCAACGGTGGGGGGTTTCCCCAGGTTGTGCCCATCCGCCTACTCCTTCCCGCTCCCACTCCAACTGATCGTGCACACATGCACTTATTGCTCCAGGAATGGGATGGGTGGGATATGCTGTCGGGCCTTCAGCTTTCATCTGTTTGCTCAGTTGTTGGACAGAACGAGTAAAAAAAATAAAAAAATTGAAAAAGTAAATAAAAATAAAGACACGCTGAATTAAATCAACAAAGGATGATGTCACAGCAGTTGATAATGATGAACGTGCTGACGTCACAGCAGTTGCACGTTAAAACATCAAACA